>JAKSZU010000026.1:19694034-19720158 GCA_026018925.1 Tupaia tana | reverse complement strand
GAGAAGGGATTGCGGCGTGGCCATCCCCCCCAGGGGATGATTTCTCGCTTTCTGTCTCTCTGTCTCTGTCTTTCTGGAGAGCGCATGTGCCCTGTAGCAAAAGCCTCCCCCAAAAAAGGCAAGGCCCCGAGCCCTCTGCTCCTGCTCCCACCCAGCACACTGGCCCTGCCCGTGCTGCGGTCACACACCCGGTGGGGGCCGCCTGCTCCCTCTTCTTCGTAACTGGGGGTGCTGGGCTCGCCTTGGCTTGGTGGGAGGCGGGAAGGGATGGTCCGGTGTTAGGGTCTTCCTGCTGCCCCCATGACCACAGCCTCACCCCGTCCATCCACGCAGACGCCTCCGCCCTGGTGGCAGCCCTGACCCGGTTCTCCCACCTGGCTGCGGACACGATCATCAACGGCGGAGCCACCTCACACCTGGCACCGACCGACCCCGCTGACCGTGAGTGGCGCCTGGGCACTGGGTCTGGCCTCCCTCGGCGGGGGTTGGGGGTGTGGTGCCTGCAGATGGGTCAAGGCGTCGGGCTGGCAGCCCACACGTGGGGGGCTCTGGGTCTCATGTCAGCTGTGCTCACCCCCCGCCAGGCCTGATGGACTGCTGCAGGGAGTGCGGGGCGCGGGCTCTGGAGCTGGTGGGACGGCTGCAGGACCGGCAGGCCGTAGTGCAGGCACGGCCCAGCCTGGTGCGGGAGCCCCTACAGAGCATCCTGCAGCTGGGCCAGGTGAGTGGAGCCCACGGCCAGCGTCCGGGGAGCTGGCGCCTGGAGTTCACACCCCGTCCAGTTGGGTTCAGCGGGTCTGTGCCCCAGGCCTGCAGCTGTGGGCTTGACGGGGTCCAACCCACCCCTGCTCCTTGTCCCCCCAGGAGCTGAAGCCCAAGAGCCTGGACGTGCGGCAGGAGGAACTGGGGGCCATGGTCGACAAAGAGATGGCAGCTACGTCCGCGGCCATCGAGGATGCTGTGCGGAGGATCGAGGTGAGGGCCAGGGCGCTAGGCCGCCGGCTCCTGGGGAGACCTGGGGGCTGCAGGCCGGGCTGGAGGCGGGGGCAGGCTGCACCCGCTCTGCACGTGGCCTCTTCCCAGGCAGAGCTGGAGGCCGGGTGGCGGCCCGGCTTCCCAGCTGGCTCACGCTTTCTCCCGGTGCAGGACATGATGAACCAGGCGCGGCACGCGAGCTCGGGGGTGAAGCTGGAGGTGAACGAGAGGTGAGCCCCAGTGCTGCCCAAGCCCCCCAGTGTTCAGCCCTCCAGGAAGTGGAGCCCAGGACCGAGCAGAGCCTCCCTCGCCTGCCGAGGCCACGCGGGCGCGATGGGCCGCGCTCCCTACGGGTCAGCCCAGCCTCTCCCTTCTCTCCCCCAGGATCCTCAACTCCTGCACAGACCTGATGAAGGTGAGTGGCAGAGACCCGGGGCGCCGGCCCTCCAGGGTCACGCAGAGTCACACTGTCTTGGTCTCGGCAGGCCATCCGCCTCCTGGTGACGACCTCCACCAGCCTGCAGAAGGAGATCGTGGACAGCGGCAGGGTGAGCAGGGCAGCGTGCTCCGGCAGCACCTCCGGGGCTGAGCCTGAGGGCCAGTCTCCAGAAAGTGACCCCCGAGCCCTGAACTGCTTCGGGTGTGACACCCCCACCCACACACAGGACACGCCAGAGACGCCAGTGAATTCCCAGCCATGCCCAGGGAGGCCCCAGGAATGTGCCTGTGGCTGGACTGAGAGGGTTCCTAGGGGCCCCCCTGAACCTGGACTGAACCTGTCACTGACCGGTCTGGCCTGCCCTGTCTTCCTGTCGCCACTAGGGGGCAGCCACGCAGCAGGAATTCTACGCCAAGAACTCGCGGTGGACAGAAGGGCTCATCTCGGCATCCAAGGCTGTGGGCTGGGGAGCCACCCAGCTGGTGTATGTCGCCCCAAACAGGGGCGGAGGGGTCAGGGCCTGAGGTGCAGAGGGCCTGGAGGCAGGGAGTGTGGCGGTGGCCCTGCCCCTGACCAGCCTGGCTCCGCAGGGAGTCGGCGGACCGGGTGGTGCTGCACACGGGCAAGTACGAGGAGCTGATCGTGTGCTCACATGAGATCGCGGCCAGCACGGCCCAGCTGGTGGCAGCCTCCAAGGTGAGGGCCCCACGCCCGGCTGGCCTGGGGTCCCCTCTGCTGCGGCCTGGCCTGGGGTGTCCCGCTGCAGCCTGACCTGTGTCCCTGCTATGGCATGGCCTGGTGTCCTTCTCGCTGCCACCTGGCCTGGCCTCTGTGCTGCCGTCTGCCTGGCCTCCCTGTTGCCACCTGACCTGGTGTCTCCGCTCCTGCCTGCGGCTCCCCCCGACCCTTTCTGCCCCTTCCCGCCCCCAGGTGAAGGCCGACAAGCACAGCCGTCACCTGAGTCGCCTGCAGGAGTGTTCGCGCACCGTCAACGAGATGGCTGCCAACGTGGTGGCCTCCACCAAGTCGGGCCAGGAGCAGATCGAAGACAAGGGTGAGCACCGGGGTGCGTGGGGGCTGCGGCCTCCTGGGGCGCCCAGACACTGACCCTCACGCCCCGGCCACAGACACCATGGACTTCTCCGGCCTGTCCCTCATCAAGCTGAAGAAGCAGGAGATGGAGACCCAGGTAGGTCCCCCAGCTGCTGAGCGGCCCCTCCAGGCCGAGTGCAGGCAGGTGGGGACGGCGGGGGGCTCCCTGGGCCCGCTGTGCTGAGCGGTGCTGGCCGCAGGTGCGTGTCCTGGAGCTGGAGAAGACGCTGGAGGCAGAGCGCGTGCGGCTCGGGGAGCTGCGCCGGCAGCACTATGAGCTGGCAGGGGCCGCCTGTGTGCCCGGCGAGGAGGAGGCCGGCCGGCCTGGCGCTGCCCCCCGAGGCGGGACCACCAAGAAGCCGCCCCTGGCCCAGAAGCCCAGCGTGGCCCCCAGACCGGACCACCAGGTGCCCAGCGTCAGTGCGGGAGCGCGGGGCCCTGGGGTGGCTGCCTGTCTCTGCCCACAGGCCTGCAGGGCACACACCTGGGAAGGTGGCGGCACAGGCACAGGCTCCTGGACGGTGGCAGGTGAGGCCAGGCTCCCGGCCTCCTCGCTGAGCCCCACCCTTTGACCCCGCAGCTCGACAGAAAGGATGGCATCTATGCGGCTCAGCTTGTGAACTACTAGGGCCCCGAGGGCCAGCAGCTGGCGGGCCTCATGTCCAACATAGGGGTCCCCGGGCCCTGCACCTGGTGGCCGGCCCCGGCCCTCCCCGTGCCTGAAGGGCCTGGGCCGCTGGGGACGGCCCTCCCGGTGTATTTATCTGCGATGGGAACCTCGAGCAGCTGGGTGCGGCCGAGCTGCGACTTCAGGGACACGCCGGGACACGTCGTTTGGTTCTCCACGCTTCCCCCCGGGTGGTGTCAGCTGGGAAGCAGGGCTCTGGGCCTGAGGTCAGAGGTGACCAGAAAGCCGGGTGGCAAGACAAGGGGAGACGGCCTGTCGTGGCCCTCGACAGATTTCCTGGGTCCCGTGGTCCCGGAAGAGGTGGCTTGGGGCGTCACCCGTCCCCAGGCCCGACTGCTGTCTGGGGCGCGAGGCGCAGGGGTGGGGAGACAGCAGCCCCAGCCCGGGTGCCACCTCCGCTCCTGGGGTGCCCACGCCAGGCAGGCCCTGTGGCCACCCTCCCGTCCCGTTTCCCACCCCCGGCCTGCTGCTCCTGGGCCGTGGGGCAGTTCCAGCCCCCTAGCTCGGCCAGGAAGAACCAGGGCCCGGGAGCCCCAGCCTGCCCGGGGGGCGGGACACGGCCCCTCAGGGCGGCCGGCCCAGGGCAGCTGGGTCTGCTCGAGTCTGCCTCTCGAGCCTGAGGGGCGTCGTGGGGGGTAGGGCCCCTGGTGCCCCTTAGCCTCAGCCTGTGCCCCGGGAAGGCCCGCAGTCTGGCTGGGAGGAGGCGCCCACTCCTGTCTGTCGCTGCTGACGTGTCCCACTGGCAATAAAACCCACTTGGACTGTTGTCGCTGTGCCCCCAGGTAGGGGCTGTGTCCGGCTCTTCCTTTCTCCCGGGACACGGGATCGCTGGGCACGGAGCCCCATGGTCTCCACAGATGGCCCCGAGCACTGGCATCACGGGCCGGTGTTGCCCGGAGGTGCCTGGCTGTCTCTGGGACAGTCCTGGAGTAGGAGCTGAGGCCACCCTCGGCCTCCCTCCCCAAGGCTCCCCCAGCCCCACACAGTCGCGTCTGAGGCCATGTGTCAGGATGAGGCGGGGTGGCCTGTGGTCACGGCCGGTGGCTACCGAGCTCCCAACTACCGTGGACACACACAGCCCTGGTGCGTGTTAGAGGACGTCGCGCCCTCTGCCCCGCACACACCGGAGGGAGGCCATGACACTGCCCCTGTGCCCCCCAAACAACAGAGGGAGGTCGTGACCCCGCCCCTCTGCCCCCCCCAGCACACAGCACAGGGAGGCCGTGACCCCGCTCCTCTGTTCCCCCGACACACCGGAGAGAGGCCGTGACCCCACCCCTCTGACCCCCAAACAACAGAGGGAGGCTGTGACCCTGCCCCTCTGCCCCCCCAGCACACAGCACAGGGAGGCCGTGACCCTGCTCCTCTGTTCCCCCGACACACCGGAGAGAGGCCGTGACCCCGCCCCTCTGACCCCCAAACAACAGAGGGAGGCTGTGACCCCGCTCCTCTGTTCCCCCGACACACCGGAGGGAGACTGCCCCCACCCCCACCTTTACCAGCCTTTCGGGGACAGTGCAGGGCAGGGAGGAGAACTTGTGGCCTCAGACCTCCCTCCAGGGGCTGGGCCCTCTCCCAGCTCAGGGCTTGTGCACCCAGGGGGTCACAGGTCACAGGGGTGGGCGGGGTCACACGGGGAAGTGCCTGGTGAGTGGACACACCCACCCTGGCTCCTGTCTAGGGCAAAGCAGCTTCACACGCCGCGGCCCAACGCTTCTGCCGAGGCCGGCCCCCAGAGACCAGCCTGGAGTACACGGGCTTCAGCCCATAGCCCTGGGTCTGGCCTGGGCACCCCCACCACTTGCTCCCCACTGACCCATCGGGCCCTGCCTCTCCAGGTCAGGGGGAGGGGCTCTGAGGCCCAGCCTCCCAGGCTCCTGCATGGGGTGGGGGGGAACAGATGGGGCGCGGGTCTGGCTGGAGGCACCACAGCCACCGCAGGGCAGAGGGAGGCAGAGGGCAGGGACCTGATTTCCTTGGAGTGAGTTTTCAGAAGCGTCACTCTTGCCGACAGCAAGACCAGAAACGCCCCCGTCTGTCCCCACGGGACAGTGATGTGAGGAGGGCACTGTTCAGGGGAGAGTGCTGAGAGGTGCCCGGGCTGAACCAGTGCGCCCCAGCCCTCGGGGGAACGGGGTCCAGACCCACAGCTCAGCAGGGACAGTGGGCACATAGGCATGTCACAGGGACATAGCTCAGAGGGGACGGCAGGCACACGGGCACAGGGACACGGCTCAGCGGGGACGGCGGGCACAGGGACACGGCTTAGCGGGGATGGTGTCCACACTGAGACACAACTCGGGACAGGGCTGCGGACACACGGGGCTGGCGGGCAGCTGCACAGGAGCCGAGCCGCAGGCCCTTCCTCCGCGCAGCGGCTGACCCCGGACTGGGCGAGCACTCCCCGACCACAGCACCCCGGACACCCACCAAGCTCCAAGCAGAACTGAGCCCAACAGGCCACCATTTGAAGCCAGCACGTTTTGAACCCATAGTGATGACCGTGTGGACAGAAGCAGGGATGGCCCGAGCCCTGAGGTCACCCTATCCTGCCCGGGCACTGGGGCGGTGATTCCAAGCCGCGTTCTCGTCCACACAAGAGGAAGGCGCACCCTTCTGTCCATTCCTGCTGTTCCTTTTTTTTTTAGAGGTTTTTGCTATAGGGCGCATGCGCTTGCCAGACAGAAAGCGAGAAATCACCCCCCAAGGGGGATGGCCACGCTGCAATCCCTTCTCCAACGTTCTCCTTTTGGGATCTTGGGCACGCATGCACACGTACCTGGCGTGAGTTTAAGCCACTGGATCCGGGACGCGAACCGCAGTCGACTACGTGGGAGTCCAGCGACATAGCCATTACGCTAACTGCTGGTCCCGATTCCTGTTGTTTCTGACCCTGATGATGAGGAACGAGGACAGCAGGCAGCAAAGTGCTGGCCCTGGAGTCACACGTGGCCAACTACGGTTGAGTCTCGGACCTGGTGGCTTGACACTCAGCCAGGATGCAAGCGTGCACGCACTCAGAATCCCAAGAGGAGATGGAGAAGGGACTGCAGTGTGGCCATCCGTCCTGGGGGCGATTTCTTGCGTTGCGTTACCACCGAGTGCACGTGATCTATGGCAAAAATCTCTACGAAAAGGACGAGGCAGGGCCCTGCTGCTGTCCTCCTGTCGGTGGTTTGTCTCTTAACTCTTTTTTTGGAGAGGTTTTCACTATAGGGTGCATGCGCTCGCCAGACAGACAGAGACATAGAGACAGAAAGCAAGAAATCACCCCCCAGGGGGGATGGCCACACCGCAATCCCTTCTCCTCCATTCTCCTCTCGGGATCTTGGGCACGCACGCACACGCGCCCGGCGTGAGTTTTAAGCCATCGGGTCTGGGACGCGAATGCTAACAGCTGGCCCCCTTTGTCTCTAACTTTGAGAACAGCCACCGGCCCGCAACTAGTGCAGCTGTGACAAGCTGAACTGCAGCGTTGGAAGCCACGTGGCCGCCCTCAGTCCGGTTCCCTGGGTTGCCTGCAGCCACGTCCGCAGCGTGCCCAAGATTCAGAGGAGCCGGAGGGCAGGGAGCAGGGGCCAGGGGATCGTGGCCTGGTGGGGCACTGCTCAGGGTGCCCCTTCCCCTGCCGCAGTGAGTTAAAAATAAAGAGGGCACACGCCCACTCTGCCCCTCCAGTAATACAGATCACTGATGTTCTAGAACCAGACACACCATGAACACCTCCAGGAAAATGAGCAACGGGATGGTTATTAATAATTCTCTATTTATTACAAAGGTCCTACGGCTTTACACCCACAGCGCCAGACGTGGCCCTGGACAGCGATGGCGAGGCCAGCCTCGCGGCCTCTTTGTGACAACACAGAGCTCCCGTGGCCACGGGTTCCCGAGAGCCGGCTGGCAGCGGCAAAGGTATCCCGGGTGGGCGGCACCACTGGAAGATGTACAGGACGGGCACGGCAGCGAACAGTCCTAGACGGCTTTGTTTTCTTTAAAAAAACCAGTGAGGACACAGCAGAGTTCAAGTCCAGGAGAGGAGTGTACGGTATCTGAGGACAAAGGTTGGCAGCCTCGCCCACGAACTGCTGGGACGGACCCTGTTTCCACTCTGCCTCGATTCTGTCACCCTGGGCAACAGCCAACTGGCAGCTGGTTCCGGGAGGCCGGGTCCGGAGGCTGAGCACACATGGCACTGAGCACACATGGCCACGGACGTGGGATGCAGGGAGCGGATGGGGGCTGGCACGTACTGGGACACGGCGGGCGGGCTTTCTCCAAGCCCTCCCGACTGCCCACTCCGAGCCCACCTGGCTTGAGCCCGGCCACCAGGGGCCGGTGACGATGGCAAAGAGCACCCCGGCTCAGGTGGCCGGGCTCCCCCACCTAGCGGGCCGCCCTGGGTGGCATGGGTGCCCTGGCGCCAGGGAAGCTAAGGCACGGCGCGGGCACGCGGTGTGACCGGTGCTGCTCGCACACGGGGGACAAGGAAACGCGCTTCTCCGCGCACTTCAATTCACACAAAATGACATTGCCTTTTTTTTCCTTTTTTTTTTTTTTTTTTTTTTAAACAAAGTTTCCCTGAATGGTCTTGTGTCAAAAAAGTTCTTTCCCAATGTAAAACAGGAAAGTTACACACACAGTAAAAACGTCGGGTGAGAGTTTCCACCCAGAAACCCTCAGGGGCCCTGGAGGGAGGCGGCGGCGGCGGAGCCGGGGACACAGGTGCCCATGCAAGTCCAGCTCACACCGGGCCGCAGCTCTCCAGCCCCGGACACGGCCAGGCCAGGGGACTGGGGGACTGGGGCGACCTGCCCCCCTGGATTCAGTGAACAGCGACGCCTCCTAGCCTGGCCTAGTCTGGCCACGGGTGCCCGAGGGCTCGCAGACCCTCCGGGGAGGCGGGGGTCTTCAGAACTACCTCTTGAAAATAAAATGGAAACAACTAACCATGCTTGTTACAGAGAGCTGCGATGGGAGGACCACGACTCTGGACGGGAATGGGGAGAGGCTTTTCTCCCAAACGCACGAGTTCGTCACTGCTACAGCACGCAGAAATCACCGAGGACGCAGATCAGCTGACACCAGGGCGTGGGGACACTGGGGACGCCAGGCCGACAGACCTGGGTACCACGCCTGGGTTCCTACTTCTACTCTCCACTGACCTACAGTTCTAGGAGGACGGACGCACCAGCCAGGGCACCAGAGCCTGCGCACAGCGTCAGATCTCGCGGCCTAGAGTCCGGGCCGGAGGGCGGAGGCGGCTCCCGGGACGGGGGGACGCGGGCTGGCTCACTGGAGGATGAAGCCTGGCTGGTGCGGAGGCAGCCGGGGTGGGGGTCGCTGGGGGAGCGCCGGCGGGTATGGGGACACGAAGGGTGCAGCGAGTCCTTGCTGTGCGGGGAGCCCCACGCGGGGAGGCAGGGGCGGGCACTGTAATCCCGGGTACGGAGCGGCCTGTCCGGAGCCCATGGCGGCAGTGAACGGGGTGGCTAAGCGTCCTGCAGGCACCGGGGGTGGCGGTGGAGGGATGCGCCGAGGCATGACAGAGGGGGGCCCGCTGGCCTCCGGGGCGGGGTACGGGGCGGCGGCCGTGGGTGCTGCCTCAGGCGCCCTAGACGGCAGCGGAGCCGGGGCCTGCGGGAGTCTCTGCCCCTTCAGCACCATCTCCTGCAGCTTCTCGATCTTCACCCTGCGCATGTGCGCCAGCTTTCGCTGGCTCTGGTACGTGTCGATGAAGGAATCTAGGGGGAGCTCTCCGTCCAGAAACTTCTCGGCCATGTTCTGAGGAGGCAGGAGAAACCTCGTCAAGGGCTGGCCGGCCGACAGGAGAACGCTCCCTTTGCAGCCGACCAGGGCCCAGAGAGAGGGCGGCACCCCAGCTGCACCCCCCCCACCCGCCACCTGCTCAGCGCTGCAGCCCTGGAGGGGTGGGCTCAGGCTGATGGAAGGGCCGCTGCGAGGTGTAGCCGCCGTCCTTGCCTGGACGGGCTGCAGGCCTGCAGGAGCTGGGCTTCCGGCCCAGGAGCCCCCGCGTGTCCCTCCCAGGTCTGGCCCTCGGAGTGCCTTGCTTTCAGCCTGGCCACACCCCGACAGACTCGCCCAGGTTCGCAGGAGCAGATGTTTGCTTGCGCCACCAGGGCACCGCCAATCAGACCAGCGGGGCCTGGTCTGGGCACCACACCGCCACCCTACATGACAATCAACCTGACTCATGTCCTTGTCACCTGTGAGGCTCAAGCCCAAGGTCTCAGCTGGCTGTGCTGGCAAGCTGTGGCCACAGCTGACTCAGCACTGCAGACAGCAGCTCCGCCACTGGCACCACGGGCCGGCGTGGATGCCGAGCGTGGTGCGCACGCCCGCACTGGCCCAGCACTGGCCCCCTGCAGCCCCCGGGCCCCTGGCCGGCCCATCCCCAGCATGCAGGCCAGGCCACCGTGCTCACTGCCCCGGAGGCTGGGCCCGCTGACTGCCCACATGGCCCAAGTCCCAGGAGTGTGCCCGGGCACCGGGTGGAGGCTGTCTCTACCTCAGTGTCTTCCTCGATCTTGGCCCCTTCGGCTTGAAGGAGGGCCAGCAGGGTCTCCAGGGAAGCGCTGCTCGGCTGTTTATCTGGAGGGAGCAAGAGGCACACGTGACGGGGCTTTCCAGACCTGCACGCACGGTCCACCTGTCACCCACCCTCATACGGCACGCCCACGGTCCCCCTGTCACCCGTGCCACGGTCCCCCTGTCACCCATGCCACGGTCCCCCTGTCACCCATGCCATGGTCCCCCTGTCACCCACACCCACGGTCCACCCGTCACCCACCCTCACACTCGCATGCCCACCGTCTGCCCGCCGCCCACCCTCACACCCGCACCCCCACCGTCCGCCCGCCGCCCACCCTCACACCCGCACGCCCACCGTCCGCCCGCCGCCCACCCTCACCGGGAGGGAAAGCACAGACCACGAGTGAGCCAGCCCTGGGGGGACCGGCCAGGTGGCCTCAGGCACGTATCAGCACCAGGTGCCCTGCCCTCGGCGCGGCGTCGGCCCAGGTGTGGCCTCAGGCCCTCGGCCCCGCCGTGCCTGTCCCTGGCCCTCCTGAGTGCTGTGATCCGGCGCACGGTCTGCCGTGTGGACTGACGTTTCTTACCATTTACTGGATTTTATTTATCTTTTATTTTCTAATTTGCTACAGGGCAGGTGTGCTCCGCAGAGAGACAGGGAGAGGGCGAGGAGTGAGAAGGCAAGCCGCTGGCCCGGGACCCCAACCGCGGCCGGCCACGTGGAGCCCAGCACCGCGGAAACGGGCCTCCCCCTCTGCTCCCGAGAGCACCTGCAGAGTTACCTAGCTGCGTCTTCTTTATCTGGTAGGCGTCGAAGAGGGCCTGGAGCTCCCGGTACCTCTGCGCCAGGCGCGCCTTCAGGGCGTCCAGGCGGGGCTGGTACAGCAGGTTCCCCTCCGCCAGACTCCGGTTGCTGGCGAGCGTCATCTCTTTGCTCAGCTGAACGTTCTGCGCCTGCGAGAACAGGAGCATGACGAGACCCGAAAGCCACCAGTTGCCCGGTAGCCCTGACGCCCGGGCCGCCCCGGGAGGCCGCCCCGGGAGGCCGCCCCGCGCCCGCCGCGCCGCTCCTGCCCGTCTCGCTGCTCTCCAGGCCGGCCCCACATGCTGGGCAGGCGCTACCGGCCCAGACGCCAGCCACTCTGAGTGCTGGCCCCCTTGGTGGAGAGCGAGCCAACTTCCTGTCCACGCGTTTCCAGGGCGGCTTTGTCCGGGGCTCCACGCCTCCGGAGCTCCGTCCGTGGCTGCGCTGACTCCGATCCCTACGCCCGTGCCTGCAGGAGTCGGCAGCTGGGCAGACCCCGGGCTCGAGTTTTGCAAAACAAGTCTCTGCTCCAGAGGAAGTTCAAGAATCGCTTTTACCCCGGGGGAGCAGTTGGCATGGTGTCAACTCAGGCTTCATCGTCAGGCTCAGAGATCAAACGGGCCGGCCTGAGAAACCCTGGGAATGAGTCATGTTTAGAGCGAACTTGGCTCTCCCCGCTCTGCCCACGCCCACTGCCGGCTCTCCAGGCTCTCTTGGCAGACCAGGCCCAAAGCTAGGGGTGGGGGCTTACTCTGCCTCACGGGGTTCTCACCCTCCTTCCGGCCGCGACAGGCTTTCTGGCGGGGGAGAAGCCCACCTGCCCAGACCTTAGAGGTGGCGGGGGATGAACAGTTTGAGAAAAAGGCACAGACGTCCTAACGAAACTTGGCCAAAGCGTGTTTCAAGGGCGCGCACACACACACTCACACACACCAGTTCCCTTTCTGCTCACTCGTGATCTTCTGCCTCTACCGCAGCCGGCCACGGCCACCACATTTCCTGCGGTTCGAGCTGCTGCAGCACACGCGGTCCCTCGCCCGGCCGCACACGGTGTCTGCCAGCTCCTCCAGCCGCTCTCCCAGCCCAGCCGGTCCCTCACCTGTCCCTCCGCATCCTCCGCCCGGCCCAGTCTACTTCCGTGGCCGCCTGGGTGCAGGCTCGGCCCCATCACAGCCGTGTACTGCTCCTGCAGCCCCAGGGCACTCGCACACGCGCGCACACGCACAGTGAAGAGACCCAGGGCAGTGAGAGCGCAGAGACAGCCGTGGGGCCACACCTCCCTCGGGAGCCCCGAGCCAGGTGGAGAGCTCTACCGGGAAGACGCGCTGCCTCCCAGACACAGGGCCCAAAGATCGGCCTCGGTTAGAAAGGAAGGGATGTACATTACGATGCAGGCGACACCTCTAACTCAGCACGGTCAAATGAAAGCAAGCAGTGACCCCGCCACAGTGCAAGAGGGGACACCACTGCACTCTCCCTCCAGGCAGTGACAGGAATTGAGGCCTGGAGAGATTTGGTTTAAACCAGGCTTGCGGCAAGGCCGGCCATGTGCCCTGTAATGTGTTAGTTATTATTATTTTCTTTTACTTGTTATACGGTGTGTGCGCTTGCAGAGAGAAACAGAGAGAGAGGGAGGGAGAGTGAAAATCAACCCCCAGGGGGATGGCCATGCTGCAATCTCTTCTCCATTCTCCTCTCAGTTCTTTTTTTGGAGAGGTTTTTTTTAAGAGAGACAGAGAGACAGGAAGTGAGAAATCACCCCCCGGGGGGATGGCCATGCTGTAATCCCTTCTCCTCCATTCTCTCGGGATCTTGGGCACGCACACACATGCGCCCAGCGTGAGCTTAAGCCACTAGGTCCAGGACTCGAACCACAGTTGACCACATAGGAGTCCAGTGATGTAGCCATTATGGTAACTGCTGGTCCCCTCCTCTCAGTTCTTTGTATGTGTGTTTATTAAGAGGTTCTTTTTTTGCTACAGTATGCGTGTGTTTGTCAAAGGCCATCCCCCCTAGGGGATGGCCACACCACAGCCCCTTCTCCTCCATTCTCCTCTTGGGATTTTAGGCACATACGCGCGCACACACACACACACACACACATACACACACACACCTGGCTTGAGTTTCCAGTTGAACTGCAGTTGACCACATGGGAGACGGCGCCTTAACCACTCGCCACCTGTTGGCCCCCGTATTCTTCAACTGTGAAGTCTGGGACTCGAACCTCTCAGCTGGCCACAGAGGACCCAGCACCTTAACGACCATGTTACTGGCTGGCCCCGTAATTTATTTTTTAATGAAAGAGGGAGAACAGGAAGGGCAGAGTGACATCGGGTGTTTTCACAGAGTCTCACCATGTCTCCGTTCTCCGGACATGGCCTCCCAGCCCGCCAGGACCACACCACGCCTGGCCAAGGCTGGGCCAGGAACCAACACAGGCCACAGCGCAACGGCATCCTCTGGCCTGTGCGGCACGGCTGGCCCTGGCTGGCGTTTCTATATCCTGTGGGTATTCAGGTATTTTCACATAAATAATTATAAGTGCGACTGAGTGGCACCGCGAGCACACGCGGCACGCCCTCGGGCAGGTAACGGCCATGTGTGCTGAAGGCGGCAGGCGTCTCTCTGCTGCTGACCTACCCAGCAGAGCTCTTCCAGCCGTCACAGGGGCCACAGAACCCACCGCGATGCCGGGTCAGACGGACAACGAGCCCCTCTCCTCCCCGGCACTCTTCTGTGCCCTGGTGGAGGAGAGGGGTGACTCGCCCGGCCTTGCTCATCTGCACAGCACGGGTGAGCTGGCTGGGGCGAGTAGGGAGCCGCCCCATGGGCTGTGCACGCCACGGCCAGCGGACCCCTGCAGACCGATGCCGGCCGCCATGTCGGCGACCAAGTCTACACAGTGAACCTGGGAACTTCGAGGACACCCAGTGAACCCTGGAACCATCGCAGTGAAAACGAACCCCAAACCCCCTACGTTGCCCATGTCCTTGTCCTCGGGGGGCTCCAACAGATAATGAAATTGAAAACAGTGGCATGGAGGTTAAGGCCTGGAAGCCCTCGTGGCCGGTTCTGCGGTGTTAGTCCTAGACCCAGCAGCTTGAAAACCATGCCGGGTGTGTGCACGAGCCCAAATCCCGAGATGAGACCGGCGGAGGAGGGGCTGCAGTGTGGCCATCCCGGGGGGCAATTTCTCTCTGTCTCTGCGTCTCTCTCTGGCAAGCACGTGCACCCCATACAAAAACTTAGAAAGAAAGAAAACAGTCCTGGCCACCTCTTGATAGTTCTCAAGATCCTTTTTCTTAACCAAGAGAAATCTTTTCAGGAAATCATTTCTCTGTGGTAAAGAAGCACATTTATAAATGTAATCAGTTTCACTTCAGTTTCCTCTCCTCCCCATAAACCAAGGGAAACGAGGCGGTGACAGCGGCACGCACCGGGGGGACCTCTGATGCAGCCCTGTCTGCCCACCCGCCCACCCGCAGAGAGCTGTCTGGGAAGGGCCCACCCAAGGCACGGGCAGCAGAGTGCAGATTAACTCAACAGCAAGTCCTTGTTTTCTTAATTTCGAAAAGACCTGTCAGACATTAGTACAACCAAAAAGACAGAAGGTCGAGGAAAGTAAACTACCTTTTGTTGTTTCAATTTACCAGAGGGTGAATTAGAGAGCACGAGAAAGACCCCTGGAGGTGGCCACGCCACGATCCCTTCTCCGCTTTCTCCTCCTCTTGGGGTTCCGGGCACACATGCACACGTGCCCGGGTGCTTCGAGCCACTGGGTCTGAGTCCGCCACCACGCCGCTGGGCTGGCCTGAAATGCACGTGGGTGGGGAGGCACTTCTCTTCTACACGTGTCCAGGTGGAAATGTGACGATCCTGCGTTAGTAACACACAGCCCGCTCAGCACGTGTACACGCCATGTCGTGTTAAGCTGCCTGAGTGTGTGTTCGCTCGCTGGAGAGACCGAGAGGGAGAGGAGCGAGCACCCCAGCGAGCACGTCCACGTTGCGGCGCTGTCCCATTTCTCCACCTGTCGGGTCTGAGGCGCGCGCGCACACACACACGCACACACACACACACACACACACGCACACACGATGCTTTCTGAGCTGCCGGGGCTGGGACTGGAACTGCAGCTAGCCGTATGGCATCCAGCTCACCTAACCACTAGGCTACAGGGCCGGCTCCATGTCGTGATTTCCTTTTTTTGGTTGGGAGAATGTGGTAGGAAGTAAAGTCGGTAGTAATAAACTCTCTGTACATGCAGTGGTGACAAAGGGGGACACGGATGAGGACCACAGGCTGCTTGCGGCCCTGTCGGCCAGGGCTGGGTCAGGTGTCGGGTCCCCAGATAAGGCCTTCCAAGCCAGTGCTTCTGTTATGTCAAATCTGGATTCAAGCAGGCCAGGCTGGCCCCCTCGACTGTAGTTGTTTGTTTTTGTAATGTTCTTTTTTTCTTTAAGAATTATTTTATTTAACTTTATTTATTTATGAATTTATTTTAATTTGGCCAGAGAGGAAAGGGAAGAGGGAGGGGGAGGGAAGAGGAGGAATGAGAAAGCAAGCTGCCAGGTCTGAGATTCGAACCACAGTCAGCCACGGGGGAGTCCAGTGCCACCTGCCAGCCCCTCAGCTGTGGCCTTAACTAGGAAAGGCAAACAGGCCCACACTTCCGAGCCCAGTCTTTCACGGGAAAAGCCAGGACAGGCCCACAGCTCCCCCTTATTCACACAGTAACAGAATCTTTCTCATAACAAAGCAGGTGATGTTACTGAATGTAGTTAGCAAATTCAAACCAACGAAGAGACATTTTTTTCTTTATGAGGGAGAGAAGCAGAAAGAGGGGAAAGACAGGCGAGAACTTTGAACAAGACCCTGCTCTGTGACGCTCCTCCTGCCTGGCCTCCAAATCGGCTGACATTACTGCCTTGCAACCCTGCAAGTTCAGGTTGACCCGGGGACCAAACCAGGCCCTCTCACGCAGCCTCCGGCCCGGTGGCAGTGGCGCTGCCTACGTGCCATCTCAGCCAAGCCAGAGACTCCCAGCAGGATTAGAATTCCACCAAACGCTCAGAACCCAGCCAGGACCTGGAAGGCAGGCTGGGCCACCAAGACACAGGGAAGCCCAGCCACTCACGGCCCTCCCAGGCGGCCTCGTCCCTACAGAGTGAGCCGCGCTGCAGCAAGGAGCAAGCCGTCCGCTGAACAGACGCAGAAGGCCAGGCCTGGTGGACAAGACGCTCCTTCCCCAACGACTCGGCTCCCACCCACTGCGTCGCCGGGAATGGCCTGCCCACTCTCCTGTGAACTCTGCGCTGACCAGGCCCCACACACAGCTGGGCCCTCGCGGCTGGGCGTGTGCGGGCCTCATTCGCCGCCATGACTCACACGCCGGCCAGCTGTCACCAAAGGCGGTCCACTCGACAGGGTCTCGTGCAGCCCCGGAGCACCCTCTGGTTTGACCGGCCCCTGACTGTCATTCATCCACCTGCTTACTCACTCATCCAGAGGAGGTTCCTCCAGGCCCCAGTCTGTGTGGGCTCCGGGGCGGGCAGGCAGGGGAGACAGCGCGTGAACAGGAAGGGGGCCCCGCCCTCCCGCGCTGTGCACCTACTGGGAAAGACCGAGGCAGAGCGGCTCGGTCCGCCTCCTGCTGCGGTGCGCTGACTCTCCTGGGGCGACCTGGTGCTGTGGTGGGCTCCATGGTGGCCCCAGAAGACACGCCCGGGGGCTGACCCCTGAAATCTACATTCTGGAAAAGGGTCTCTGCAGATGTAATTAGGGACCTGGACTAGAGATCCCCCTTGTTAATCAGGGTGGCCTTGAAGCGGATGACACGGAGGAGGGGACCGGGCAGCGGGAAGCCCTGGGGAGACGCTGGGGCAGAGCCAGGGACGAGACAGCTTCAACCAAGGAAGCCAGAGGCCAGGGGCCAGGAGCCGGCCTCTCCCAGAGCCCCGAGCAGAAACCCAGGCACCTCAAGTGTGGGCTTCTGGCCTTGCTCCGGCAAACGCGAAGTCTCAGACTCCCTGTACACCGGCCGCCCCGCCCACTGGCCCTTCTCAGAGGAGCACTGGTTCTTTAGGTAAGATGGCATGGGGGTTAAGGTGCTGGACTCCCACATGGCCGACCACGGTTCAAGTCCCAGACCTGGCATCTTGCTCTCTTTCCCTCCCTCTCTCTCTCTTGCTCTTGTTTTCGCTCTCTCTGATCAAATTTAAATAAATAAATAAAGTTAAATAATTCTTTGAACCAAACCTTAGCTCTTGGGCTCCTCTATTAGCAGAGTACAGCCTGCGTGAAGACCCTAAGGAGAGGCGGCTTCAGGACCAGAGGGTGGAGAAAGGCTGGCCCGCCTTCAGCCAGGTTGATCTCGTTTCCTCTGACTGCTCAACTCACCAATTAATGTCACCGTCAGTTTCACCGAAGCCACATGCAGTTCGGGTCCGGGCCTTATTCCTAAGGTCGGTTTACTAGGAAGCCCGCATGCATCTCCCACCCGGTGACAAGACCCCACCAACGAGCTACTCCCACTGCAGCCGCCGATGGAACCAGGCTTTGGGTGAAGCCCGTAACCCACGCCTACGACGACCCATGGGGTTCTGGGACCAAAATCGAAGGTAGCTCAATTCAATGCAAATCTTTTCAGATTTACCAAAGGGAAAAAAAAAAAGCTTAACAGTCGCAGGGTTGGACTGCTTAACATACTGACGGAATTGAAGAGCTGAAAATCAGCGGAAGAACATTATGAAACTGTCCTAAAACACAGCAGTCCCGGGGGCTGTGCGAAACCACCTCCAAGGCGCCAGCCTCCTCAGGGAGGAAACTGACCGGCTGCTCATCAAGTCACCGAAACACCAGCTCAACCACCGGGACGGCACACCTCCGAGTGCCAGCCAAGAGCTGTTCCCGATCGGGACGGGCCGTCACGTCCTTCCTCGGGAAGGAGCAGCCCGCGGCACCTGGACGCCGACGACCCCGTCCACGTGCAGCTGGCTGGCATCTAAACGCACTCTGGCACTCGCCTGCAGTGCAGGTGACCACGGAAACGCACAAGGCTGGGCCTGAAGACAGACGGGCCAGGCCAGAGTCCAGGGGCCTCAGGGACGCACGACCTGAAGGTTGTCTTGTTCTGCAGGTACGACGCGCCAGGGCTGGGGCTGGCTCTTCCTAGAAAATGAACTCCTGCTACTCAGAGGGCAGGCGAGTCCTCCCTACTTCTTGGACTTACTCAGTGAACAGGTGGGAGCAGTTCTGCCGACGGCACACGCCACGGTGCTCTACGAATACCACTGGCCTGAGGGTGACGCGGGACGCTGCAGGGCAGACGGGAGGGCTGAGGGGCAGAAGGCAGGCTGGGAGGTCCACACTGACCATGGTGTTAATGCCTCTGTTCCTAGTCACCCTCAGCCCTACCCCAGACCTGCTGAAACGAGCCTGGGGGCTGAGGCCAGAGAGCCGAGGCAGACGCCCTCCCAGCCCACACGCAGGCTCACGGAGCAGACTGGCCAGGTGCACACACCCACGCGCGTAGAGGCTTAACCTTTTCCCTTTTTTTTTTTGGAGAGGTTTTTGCTATAAGGCATGTGCACTTGCCAGAGAGACAGAGAGAGAGACAGAAAGCGAGAAATCACCCCACCCCACCCCCCCGGGGGGGGATGGCCACGTGAGCAATCCCTTCTCCTCCATTCTCCTCTCGGGATCTTGGGCATGCACGCACACACACTGGGCTTGAGTTCAGGCCATCGGGTCCGGGACACGAACCGCAGTCGACTACATGGGAGTCCAGCGACATAGCCATTACGCTAACTGCTGGGCCCTCAAAAAATTTTTTTGAAAGAATTATTTTATTGAACTTTACGTGTGCCCAGTTTTTTACTTAAGGTAAAGGTTTTTTCTTACGAGAATGGATCTGTTAGCTCAAATTCCGAAAGCTCTGTTTTTGCACAGACCACATCCTTTCACGGAGCGAGAAGGCAGACACCAGACAAGAAACGAGGAGGAAGAAGCCTGGAATCCAATCCCCCACTCCAGGCCACACCTCACTCATCGGGAGGTTTTTATCTAATGAATCACTTCACGTTAACTCTGCCCAGAGCGCTCGGCTTCCAGTTCTGCTGCTGCTGCTGCTTTTTAGATTTGCCAGAGGGTATGTACACTCCCTGGAGAGAGAGAGCGAGATCGAGGGAGAGAGAGAGCGAGAGCGAGAGAGAGAGAGAGCGCGCGAGAGAGAGCGAGAGCGAGTGAGAATGCACCCCCGTGGGACAAGATCACTCCGAAATTCTTCTCCTTGATTTCTCTCTCCTCTCGGGATTTGGGGGTCCCTGTGCCAGGCAAGTTTTCCAAGCCTCCAGGTCCAGGACTCCAACCACACCGCCAGCCCTGTGAGGCCCAGCCCCGTAGCCACCAGGCCGCGGCTGGCCTGCTTCAGTTTTCACAGACACAACTCTCGCCCTGCCGTGGCATCTAATGAGCCTGCGCATGACTCTAAGGGGACCAGGATGAGCCCGTGTGGGGACAAACCCGATGCCCTCGGTCTGCAGCAGCTGCAGAGTGGGAGCGGAACACCCAGACGCCTGCTCGAGACCCGGGGCGGGGAGCCCAGCGCCCTTCGTGGGGACGGGCCGCAGGACCAGAACGCCACATCAAGTGAGAGGGGCTCAATCGGTGGCCCCTTCCGGTAATTTCAAGGTCAACCCCCCCAAGCAGCCAATGGAGACAGGATTTCTAAATTCTTATCAGCGGTTTCTGGCGGGACTGACAATCAAAGCATTCATTTGTTTCCTAAGAGTTTAGGGTTTCCCCCCTCCTATTTCCTTTTAACCACACTTTCAAGAAATTCGTATATGAGAATTTGTCAGACTCGTCTTTACACAGGTACAGACTAAGAAAATGTCTCCCATGGGGCCAGCAGGTAGCATAGCGGTTAAGAAGCTGGACTCCCACGTGGTTGGCCACAGTTTGGGTCTGGAATCAGTGGCTCGAAACTCACACCAGGCGTGTGTGCATGTGTGTGCATGTGTGTGCACGTGCACCCAAAATCCCAAGAGAATGGAGAAGGGACTACGGCATGGCCATCCCCATTGGGGGGTGATTTCTCACTTTCTGTCTCTCTGTCTCTCTGTCTCTCCGGTGAGCACACAAGCCCTATAGCAAAAAAATTTCTCCAAGAAAAAAAAAAGTCTCTCTATTATGGATCCTGGACTTAAGGTTATTAAGACTCTATCTTGGGGTGGCCAGCAGGTGGCGTGGTGGTTAAGGCACTGGATCCCCAGGGCCGACAACCTTCTATTTCCCCTAGGTAAGCACGTGTGCCCCCTAGCAAATTAAAATAATAATAATAATAATAATAAATAAAAATTAAATAATTCTTTTTTTTTTCTTTTTTTGGAGAGGTTTTTTTGCTATAGGGCGCGTGCGCTCGCCAGACAGACAGAGAGAGACAGAGAGACAGAAAGCGAGAAATCACCCCCCAGGGGGGATGGCCACGACGCAATCCCTTCTCCTCCATTCTCCTCTCGGGATCTCGGGCACATGCGCCCGGCGTGAGTTTAAGCCGCCGGGTCCGGGACTCGAACCGCGGTCGACTACGTGGGAGTCCAGCGACATAGCCATTATGCTAACTGCTGGTTCCCAAAATTAAATAATTCTTAAAAAAAAAAAAAAGACTATCTTGGGGCCAGCAGGTAGCACGGCGGCTAACGCAGCCGGATCCCACCAGGCCGACTGTAGTTGGGGCCTTGGACCTGGCTGTTTGAAAAACATGTCGAATGCGTGTGCACGCGGGTTCCAAATCCTGAGAGAACAGAGGAGAAGGGATCGCAGCGTGGCCATCCCTTCTAGGGGGTGACTTCTCTGACCCTGCCCCTCCAGCGGGCACACATGCCATAGGGTATAACTAAAAACAAAACAAAAAGAACCTATATATTTTGATAGTTTTGCTTTTATGTTAAAACATACCATGACAGGCACGTTCCAACACCTGACTCACAATTGCGTTTAATGCGTAAAATTTACCCTCAAGAGGCTGCAACTCCGCATCAGCGTATCCCCGCAACCCCGTCCCGCATCTGCGTATCCCCGCAACCCCACATCAGCGTATCCCCGCAACTCCGCATCAGCGTATCCCCATAACTCCGCATCAGTGTATCCCTGTAACTCACTCAGTATAAAGGTGAAAATGCGGTTCCAATAATGAGGGTTCTTTTGTCCCCCTCACCCCCAGTCCATGGGTAGAGAGAGATTAGCCCAAGAATCAGTCACTATAGATTTTTCTACTTAAACTTGTCACACACACACAGCACGCAATTAGATCTCATGTCAGGAAGCAGACACCCCACCTCCAGGGCTGCCTAGATGCTCAGCAGACACCCTACCTAGACTGCCTAGATGCTCAGCAGACACCCCACCTCCAGGGCTGCCTAGATGCTCAGCAGACACCTTACCTCCAGGGCTGCCTAGATGCTCAGCAGACACCCTACCTAGACTGCCTAGATGCTCAGCAGACACCCCACCTCCAGGGCTGCCTAGATGCCCAGCAGACACCCTACCTAGACTGCCTAGATGCTCAGCAGACACCCTACCTAGACTGCCTAGATGCTCAGCAGACACCCTACCTAGACTGCCTAGATGCTCAGCAGACACCCTACCTAGACTGCCTAGATGCTCAGCAGACACCCTACCTAGACTGCCTAGATGCTCAGCAGACACCCCACCTCCAGGGCTGCCTAGATGCTCAGCAGACACCCTACCTAGACTGCCTAGATGCTCAGCAGACACCCCACCTCCAGGGCTGCCTAGATGCTCAGCAGACACCTTACCTCCAGGGCTGCCTAGATGCTCAGCAGACACCCTACCTAGACTGCCTAGATGCTCAGCAGACACCCTACCTAGACTGCCTAGATGCTCAGCAGACACCCTACCTAGACTGCCTAGATGCTCAGCAGACACCCTACCTAGACTGCCTAGATGCTCAGCAGACACCCCACCTCCAGGGCTGCCTAGATGCTCAGCAGACACCCTACCTAGACTGCCTAGATGCTCAGCAGACACCCCACCTCCAGGGCTGCCTAGATGCTCAGCAGACACCTTACCTCCAGGGCTGCCTAGATGCTCAGCAGACACCCTACCTAGACTGCCTAGATGCTCAGCAGACACCCTACCTAGACTGCCTAGATGCTCAGCAGACACCCTACCTAGACTGCCTAGATGCTCAGCAGACACCCCACCTCCAGGGCTGCCTAGATGCTCAGCAAACACCCCACCTCCAGGGCTGCCTAGATGCTCAGCAGACACCCTACCTAGACTGCCTAGATGCTCAGCAGACACCCTACCTAGACTGCCCAGATGCTCAGCAGACACCCCACCTCCAGGGCTGCCTAGATGCTCAGCAGACACCCTACATCCAGGGCTGCCTAGATGCTCAGCAGACACCCTACATCCAGGGCTGCCTAGATGCTCAGCAGACACCCTACCTAGACTGCCTAGATGCTCAGCAGACACCCTACCTAGACTGCCTAGATGCTCAGCAGACACCCTACCTAGACTGCCTAGATGCTCAGCAGACACCCTACCTAGACTGCCTAGATGCTCAGCAGACACCCTACCTAGACTGCCTAGATGCTCAGCAGAAACACGTTGGCTGCTGGTCGCCGTGAGACTGACTTAGACAGAAGTGAAAGGTGTTAACTGCGTTTTAATTGACGGCAGCAGAAAGCACACACCCAAACGCCCAGTAAAAGGAAGCGGTCCGTAAACGATGGTGACCGTGGCTGCTACACACCATGCCAGCCAGCCACAGGGGCACGGCTGTAACGCGATGCTCTACAGCGCTGAAGCACAACCACAGTTCTGGTCCCGAACCCGGCAGCCTGAAAATCACGCATGCTCATGTACATGGTACCCAAAACCTTGAGAGGAGACTGGGTAAGGAGGCACTGTGGCCTAGCCATCTTCCCTGGGGGGTGGATTTCTCTTCCCTCTCTCTGGTAAGCACACACACCCTATAGAGAGGCCTGAGGAGGTGATGGCGGACACCAGCAGATGGCATAATGGATTCCCATACAGTAGACCATGGTTCGAGTCCCAGGCCTGGCGGTTCAAAACTCACGCCAGGCACGTGTGTGCGCACACCCATGATCCCGAGAAGAGAATGAAGGAGAAAGGATTGCAGTGTGCTATCCCTCCTGAGGGATTATTTCCCCCTTTCTGTCTCTCTGGCAAGCGAACGCACAGAAATCTCTCCACAAAAAAGAAAGAAAAGAAAGAAAGGGTGACTGTGGAGAGCATGGGTGTAAATGCCAGCGACTGTAAGCGGGTAGGATGGCGGGGTGGGTGGTGGAGAGTGGGTGCGAGGTGCCGGGGCAGGGAACATGTTCAGACTGAAGTGTCAAGTTCCCTGTTGAAAAAAAAAACAAAAACAAGGACCCGCAGATGGAATAATGGTTCAAATCCTGGACCCAGTAGCTTAGAACCCACAGCGGGTGCATGCGCGTACATGCCCAAGATCCTGAGAGGAGAATGGAAGAGAAGGGACTGCGGCTTGGCCATCCCCCCAAGGGCTGATTTCTCACTTCCTGTCCTTGTCTTTCTCTGTCTCTCTGGTGAACGAACATGGCCTATAGCAAAAAATCTCTCTCTCTCTAAAAAAAAGAATGAACAAAAACTCCTCTATATAGAAGCATCCCAACGCAAGGAAAAACAGACAGAAAATATAAAACATTCGCTTAACAGCATTTATTTCTGGGTAGTGGTATTATGTGATTCTATTTTTCTTTATAGTTCTGTTTCCCAAATTTTCCACAACAAACACGTAAAACCATAAAATGTAATGTAGAAATATCTTGCTGGGATCAGAAATAAATGATACTGTAACATACATGTCCCCGCCTTAACCAGAGTAGTGAGACCACTCTGGGAGCCTTGCAGGCCTCAGGAAGGCCAAGCACCAGGCCCCGCTGCAGGCCGGGAAACGCCAGTCCTCGGGCTACACAGCAGATGGACCCGTTTATCCTCTAAATAAGCATTTGCCAAAGAATGCCCCAGGGCCCCCAGCCCGGGTCTCCAGAGTGTCAGCAATACTTTATGCAAATCCCTTCCTGGAGCCTCCCCTCACCCCACTGTAGGACAGAAACAAAGCAAAATAAAACCCACTTCTAACTGGCAGGTCCCACATTTACCAAGGAATCCTTTTTAATGCCGTCACCATTAACAGCCACAGAATTGGCTCCAAGGAAACCGATCTTGAATCACACGGCCCAAACCGCGGTACTATCAACAGAAAGTTTCCACTGATTCAGCTCCTGGGGTTGCCAGGCGCGGTGTGAGACGGTTCAGAAATACTACCTTCTGTCTCCTCCGGGAAGGATGGTATTATTAATACTCCCGTTTTAAAGTGAGGAAACTGATGTTTGGGGAAGACGAAGTACTTGCCCCCAAGGCTCCTAGCAACTCGATCCTGCCTTGACCGTCCTGACAGTTGGTTTGTGTGTGGCTTTTATAACGTCGTCCTCTCCTTTCTCCGGCATGTGCTTACTCCTGGGTGATGTGAGCGGCTCCGCTGGTTCTCCCTGCACCCCTCTAACATGCCCCTGTGCATTACTGTCTGGAAAGCAGGCTCTGGCGGGCCATCGCGGCGATGTGGCAGTGTGTCCCCGGTCAGCGACGGCGCTGAGACCACCTGACCACACTGACCCGGCAGCCACCTCCTGACCCACGTTGCTCCTGGCCACAAGGACCATCTACACAAACCACGTGTGACCAAGGACAGCCCCCCTCGCTTGGACACTCGGGCGGCCCCCCAGGGTAGAGGATCAAGCCCAAGCTCCTTAACACAGCGGCAGAGGCCATCTGGTTCCTGGAGAGGCCTCACCCCGTCTGGGCCGGGTCCCTCCCAGTGCCTGCAAGATTCCTGTGACACAGTCTCTCTCCTTCCCCAGAGCCTCGGAGCTCCCGCTGCTCAGCCCCCACGCCTGGGGCCTTCTCTCATTACCTGCTTTCCCTTCTCTCTCACTACCCGGCCCTCCCAGTGACCACTCAGCTCCAGGAAGCCCCCTGGCCACCCCCCTCCTCCAGGCTTGCTGGGTGTCTCCTGATGGGGCACGCAGGCGCCCTACGTGTCCCGGCTGCACCTTTGTGGCATGGCCTTTACACACCCACTCGCTCCTCAGAGATGAAAACGATGTGGCTTTCTGGTTTCACAACCCTACGGGAAAGGCTGTAAACGAACAAACTTCCTGGGGCCTCACCCTCCGGGACGCGGGACCGCACATACGTACAGAGGAGAGTCTTCAAAGAGCTCGTGGAGGGTGCATGCTATGATGAACTTTCAAGGATTTTAAAACCTTCTGCACCTAAAGAAACTCATGCTTTACTCTTATTTTCTAAGAGGTTTTGCTACAGGGCACGTGCACTTGCCAGAGAAACAGAGAGAGAGACAGAAAGCGAGAAATCACCCCCAGGGGGGATGGCCACGCCGCAATCCTTCTCCTCCATTCTCCTCTCGGGATCTTGGGCACGCACGCACACGCGCCGGCATGTGTTTAAGCCACTGGGTGCAGGACACAAACCACGGTCGGCTACATGGGAGTCCAGCAACATAGCCATTACACCAACTACTGGTCCCACTTTACTCTTACTTTTTAAAAAAAAAAAATTTATTTATTTATTTATTTATTCATTCATTCCTTCATTTTTTAAACTTGACCAGAGAGAAAGAGGGGGGGGGGGGGGGGAGTGAGAAAGCAAGCCACCAGGTCCAGGATTCGAACTGTGGTCGGCCATGTGGGAGTGTCCAACGCCCTAACCACCATGCCACCTGCTGGTCCCAACTCTTACTTTTTTTTTTTTTAATGAACTTTTAAAGTTTATTTCTTCTGAGAGAGATTCACATAGACCTACAGCAGGGTCTTCACACCACAATATATCCCCTCTGCCAGCCGATATCAGGCAGGTGCGTATCTGGTGTGTACAGGGAGACCCGGGGACACGGACCCAGGGCCTTCCCACGTGGACCCAGCATCACAGAGCACTGTGTTACCACTGTGCCACGCGGCCGACCGCAAACTTTTTTTTTTTAAGAATTATTTTATTGGGCATGGTGATTGGGGTGCTGGATTCCCACATGGCTGACCATGGTTCAAAGTCTTGGACCTGGCAGCTTATTCTCTCACTTTCTCTCTCTCTCCTCTCGTCAAATGAAAAAATAATAATAACGAATAAAATTAAATAAATATTTTCAAAAGAATATTTAAGTTATTATTATCACTTTTTTTTTAAATTTGACAAAAGAGAAAGAAGGAGAAAAGTGAGAAAGTGAGAAAACCAAGCCACCAGGTCCAGGATTTGAACCGTGGTTGGCCATGTGGGAGTCCAGTTCCTTAACCACCACACCACCTGCCAGCCCCATCACAAACTTTATCAAGTACCCTCACACAACCCTGAGGTACCATTAGTTAATAAAAGGATTGATTTCAAAGAAAACTGAACTATGACATGCTTGAACTATCACAGGTCATTCAAATGTGGACCGCAGGCTTGAACTCTTTGACACTGTTGGCTCTCCCCTACAGGACA
>JAKSZU010000026.1:19658839-19693934 GCA_026018925.1 Tupaia tana | reverse complement strand
GTGAGCTCGCAGCAGAGCAGCCCGGGCGGCAGGAGCTGGGCGCTCTCTGCGTCACTCTGCAGGAGCCTGCGCAGGGCTGTCCACAGGGAGCTCTTGGCAGGAATCAGAATGTGCTGGTGCCCTGCTTGTAACATGATAAGAAAAAAATCATGGGAGCCCTGTGTCAGATACAGTAGAAGAATAGCAAACAGTTTTTGTCCCACTTCCCCCTCCACCTGGGTCACTGTGTTTAACCACCGCTATAAGGTACACCACAGAAGTAGTCAGCCTCGTCCTCAGACTGTAGGTCGGAGATGGTCAAGTAGCGGTCGGCCCCAGAGCTGGAGCCCGAGAAGCGATCAGGGATCCCGTCCCCCTTGCTGTGGCTTCCATCACTTTTAAGCTGCATCACATACTGAGGGGCCTTCCCTGGCTGCTGCTGGTACCAGTCAATGGTGTAGGTGCTGTGCTCCCTGCTCAGAGTGCAGGTGAGCTTGGCCGAGGCTCCCGGGGGAGGCAGACGTAGACGGCGACTGAGTCAGCACAGGCTGGGACAGGGACCCTGGAACACAGACACTCATAAGGCAGGAGGCCAAACTGCTGGGGGATCTGAGCCAGAGGGGACTGACTTAGGCTGGCGCTGCCCCTGAACATGGAAGGCTTGTTTCTACCTGAGAAGTGGGAGAAGAGCAGGAGGAGAAGAGGGGCCCAGCCATGGTGGACACAGCCCTCCTGAGGTCCAGGCTGTGGCTGGGCTGCCCCAGGCCTCTCTTATCCCCCTCTCCAGGCCTCACAGAGGAGGGTCATGGATGCAAATGTGCTCCCACCCCCTGCCTGCCCCTTCCTGCCCCCAGAAATTTCTTCAGGCCCTGGGGCTGGTGGCTGGGGGGCTTGATAGGCTGAACCTGGGAGGAAGCAGTGCTGGGACCACACCCAGAGAGGCCCAGCTGCTGAGCCTGCATCAGAGAGCCCAGCTGCCAAGGCCCAGCCCTGGGTGTGTGTGGAGGACCCAGCTGTGGGACCTCCTGTGCAGCCTGAGACAGACCCACAGCGCCCCCCTGCTGCCCAGTGCACAGACCTGTCTCAGCAGAAATCTTGGCCTTGGCTCATCCCAAGAACATCATTGTCAGCCCACAGAAACCCACAGGCCATGGCCCTGCCCTGCCCCAAGGTCGCTGATGTTAATAAACAGCATTATTCAGCACACGGGATACTTTATTTCAAGACTTCAGAGGTCATCAAGTGTCACTTATGACCACGTATCTGTTTTTGTATTTCTGTCCTTCCCTCTAACCCCTCCATCCCTCGGTCCTTCCCTCCTTTCTCCTTTCAGTTCTTCTGTCATCACGGTTTTTTTTTATTTTATTTTTCTGCCCTGGCTTTTTGTGTCATAGCCAAGAAATAATACACATTCATTGTGGTGAACCTCTTCTCCGATATTTATTTCTAAGATAGAGTTTTCACTCTCACATGTTGGTCCCGGCTCCATTTCACGTCTGTAAAAGATATATGGACTTTTCTCAGCCGCAGTTCTAGAAAAAACTGTTCTTTCCCCATTGATAGTCTTGCTGTGCCTATTGAGAGAACCATCTAGCTATGACTGTCGGTGTTAATTCACAGGGTCTCTATTTTACGCAATGTCTCTGTTTATGTCTGTCTACATGTCATTAGCACCCTGTGGCATTTTTAATGACTGGTTTTATTATTGTTATACATTCAATAGCTGTCGATCATTTAGATAGTCAAGAGAATTTACCCAGGATGAACTACAACTCAGACCATTCTAGCTGAGAATACTATTCACATCATCAGCAACAGGTAATAAACCATTTCTGTGTCCCACAGATGTCTCGCCTCTATGTTTTTCTCCAAAATATGACATTTCCCCATTGCCAGAGGACATGGGCACTTCCAGGGACAGAGAGAGAAAGGGCGAAAGCACCTCTGTGGGGCGGGGACACACCGCAAACCTTTTTCTTTCATTCCTCTTCTGGGCAGGATTTCAGGCCTGCGTGCTCACGTGTTTGGCGTATTTTTCAAGTCGCCGGTTCTGGGTATCAAACATAGATAGGAACCACACTCAGTCATGTAGGATCAGGGTGTCTTAACCGCCAGGCTACCCACCTGATCCATGGCAATATATCCTCGTTTAAAATAAAGGAATTATTCACCTCCTTGATTTAATTTATTTTCTAGTATTTTATTATTTATAATAGTATAAAGTGCACTGTGTTATTCATTTCGTTTGAGGTTGTTTATGATTTAAGTGTACCAAATCAACATATATCTGTGGTTTTTTTTTTTTTTTTTTGGAGAAGTTTTTGCAATAGGGCACGTGTGCTTGCCAGAAAGACAGAGAGAGACAGAGAGACAGAAAGTGAGAAATCACCCCCCCCAGGGAGGATGGCCACGCCACAGTCCCTTCTCCTCCATTCTCCTCTTGGGATCTTGGGCACGCACGCACATGCACCCGGCGGGTCCGGGTGTCTAACCGCAGTCGACTACGTGGGAGTCCAGCGAGATAACCATTACGCAAACTGCTGGTCCCTAAAATAAATTAGTTAAGTATTTCCACATGCACACACAAAGACACACATATTTAGTGAGACGGAGGAGCCGAACTAATGATCATTTAATTGAACAAAAGGTCAGTACTATGCTCATTGAGCTAGGTAACTGGTCCAGTGCTACATTGCATGCACGGTGATGTCGCCATAGAAGAAAACTGTGCCTCTTACACGTGACATTGTAATCTCAGTTTTCAGTGTGTAAGGAACTTCATCAGGTGCTGGTAGTAGAATGGAGTACTCTGTGACTAAAAGAGGCAAAATGCTTAGTGTCATACAAGCTTCCTTGACCTTCCGTCAGGAGTGGGCCGCAGGATGAGGAGTGATCTCCAGGGGCTGCTGGACAGTATCTGACCTAGGAACTGAGGAATGGTGAATTATTTCAATCCCATCTCTCCTAGTTATAGTTCCTCTGTCCTTCCCGTCCCACCCCGTCTCACTGAGCTCTGTCCTCAGGAAGCTTGGTATTTCCCAGAATGCCATGGGCCAGGCCTGCTGCAGTCCCTGCTCTGACCATGGAGGGAGGACAGGGAGTCTCCCTGGAACAAGATGGAGTCTCAGAGAAGGGAGGAGGATCTCGGGCGGACCCAGATCTGCTCCCTCATGGACTAAACAGGAAACCTCCTCACTGGCTGCCTCCTGGGTGCGGTTGAACTCCAGGGCCGTGCATAGGACACCAGCATCGTCCTTTCCAGGTACGGCTCCAGTTTCATTGCACTGATTAGAGAATTATTTCTATGCCTTGTATTAATTCTGTGAAATGCCAAGATATAATCTTGGTCTGAGGAACTTCTTATAATACCAGGTGTCAATATATTTCAGACGGAACCAAAGGAGGGTCATAGTCCAGGCCCTGAGGTTCTTGCCCCACTTCTCCATCTGTCTGCATCGCTGTGATAACCATTGTGCCAGGTCCCACAAAAATAGTCGGCCTCGTCCTCAGGCTGCAGCCCTGAGATGTGCAGAACGCCTGCGTTGGCTGAAGTGTCTTTGGATCCAGAGAAGCGGCTGGGGACCCCGGAGCCCTGGTGTTTGTGTGAGTCTGAGTAGTACATTAGGAGATACCAGGGAGGGCTCCCTGGCTTCTGCTGGTACCAGCTTATCCCATAGCTCCCCACACTGAGGCCACTGCTCGGGGTGCAGGTGAGTCTGGCAGATGCTCCAGGAGATGCAGAGAGGGAGGGTGGCTGAGTCAGCACAGGCTGGGACAGGGAACCTGCAGACACAGACATACAAATAAAGGGGCAGAGACCAGTGATGGTTCTCAGTAGTCTCAACCATAAGAAAGTTGGGGGCTGTCCTGCCTCCCCAACCTCTGTTCCTACCTGTGCACTGAGAGAGGAGCATGAGGAGGAGAGGAGTCCAGGCCATGGTGAACACAGCCCCTGGTCCCCACATGTCTTGGTTGCCCAAGGCCTACTTTTCTTCCCACCCTCTGCCACAGGAGGGGCTCTTCATGCAAATGTGTGTCCATCCAGTGACTGCCCTGGCCCTCCCTGAGCCATGGGCTGGAGCTCAGCTCACACTGCAGACTGAGGGAGAGGGAGGTTGGCTCCACCCCTTTGGAAGAAGCACCTGCTGGGACAGCACAGAGGGCCTTGCTCAGGGGACTGTGCCTATCAGAGAGGACACAGCTGCTGGTCTCCATCCTGGAGCACAGGGCTAGCCCCAGGCCCAGCTCCTTTGCTGAATGCTTCCTAAAGAGAAGTTCTGTAGGGACTTCAGGGCAATCCCACAGTGCCCCCTGCTGCTTGCATGTCCGCACCTCCCCTGTCCAGAATCCTGAGAACCCAGCTTTCTCTGCAGCTCACGAGGCACTGTCTGTTCGCACACTATAATCTGCTTCCCTGAGAGTAAATTCTGAATGTTTTTTCATTTTTATTGTCTCTGATTTTTTTTTACTGCAGTTCTCACTCTCAGAAGTTGCCGTCTGTGGGAGCTGCAAACACACACAAAGAGGATAATGTCACAACAGGCTGTAAACATCTTATCCCCTCATTTGTGTGTGCTTAGGTACATACATGCATACGCTTTAGTGTTCTAGAATTTGTGCACAGAAGAAATTGAACCTAACTAGCATAACATAAATTGATCTGTGTTTTCTTAATTTCATTTTACTTTATTATGATTATTTATATTCAATCGCTATACATCATTTAGATTGTAAAGAGAGTTTACCCAGCACGATACACATCTCAGTGTAGTTGAAAATACTATACAGGTCCTCATCAACAGATAACAAACCATATCTGTGTTCCACAAATATCTTATCTCTCCTTATTTTTCCCCAAATTTTCTTTCCTGCACTCTCCCCCTCCCATGCTTTCCTTCCACTTTGTCTCTAGTGTCCACAACAATTTTTAATGCTTTTATGTCCTCCAGTCTTTCAGTCTCTGCTGTAGAGTGTGGACAGTCTGTATATGTTAAGCGGAGACATACAATGTTTCTCTCTCATAGCCTGGCTCGCTTCACTTAGCAACAAATCTTCCATATTCATCCACTTTCTATCAAATTCCAGGGCCTTGTTGTTTTTTATGGCTGAATAATACTCCATGGAGTATATGTGCCACAATTTTTCATTCCATTCATCCGTCTGTGGACATTTTGGTTGGTCCCATGTCTTAGCAATCGTGAATAGTGCTGCAATAAATATAGCTGTGCAAGTGCTTGTACAACCGAGTGTTGATTTGTGTTTTAATGGCCAGTTTCATTTCAGCTTGTCCTCATGATAAGTTGAAAGAAGCACGATTACCCTAAGGTTACAGCTGTGAGCTCAGTATACGATGTGCAGGAAGGAAGCCACTGCTCAGTGCGTCCTTCACACTTACCACACTTATTGGCCTACACATTCATCAGCCTCCTTTATCCACCTCTCCCAGCACAGAATCGTTGCTCCTGTGCACACCCCACTCCGAGATCCATCTTTCTTTTCTTTTCTTTTCTTTTTTTTTTTTTTTTGGAGAGGTTTTTGCTATAGGGCACGTGCGCTCGTCATACAAACAGAGAGAGACATAGAGACAGAAAGCGAGAAATCACCCCCCAGGGGGAATGGTCACGCCACAATCCCTTCTCTTCCATTCTCTTCTCGGGATCTTGGGTACGCACGAACACGCGCCTGGTGTGAGTTTTAAGCCACCAGGTCCAGGACGCGAACCGCGATCGACTATATGGGAGTCCAGCAACATAGCCATTATGCTAACTGCTGGTTCCCCATCTTTCTTTTCTCATGAGTTTTCTCCATAGCATATTTGAGGGCTTTTGGGTGGAAGAGTCAAATGAGATTTGCATTGATCATATTTTGAGTTTGGAATCAGTATTCAACACCTCATTTACAAGTAGCTCTGTTACCTGATCTTAGTTAAACTACATATTAGTTGACCCCACCACCATCCTGTCATTTTTGTGCTCATGGAGGTGACTTTCGGGCTCACACCTGCTCTGCATCCACCCACTCTCTCTGGGTCCTTTACTCAGTCCTGGAGGCCCATCAAGTCCTTCACAGTCTCTGCATGACCCTGCGGGGTCCAGCCCATCCTACTGGTCACCTTCCCCAGAGATAAAGTCCGTGTTCTTCTCCTGTTCTCTACACCCTGAGATCTGAGTTCTTACTTACCCACTCTTCAGAACCTGACCTCAGAATATCCAGAAACCTAAAATTAGTATTTTTGTCAGAGAGCTGCTTTTTATTTTTCTTGGGTTTCCAAGTTAGGTGAATTCTCAAAGGAGGGTATCAAAAAGTTTGTGAAAAATGGTTATTATGAACAAATTATATTTGTATTACAAATTTTTTGCACCTATGTAAACTCATACTTTTTATTCATTGCTGTGCCAATTTTGATGTCCTTTCGTATGTACTCAGCAAGTGTGCTGAGTTTGTCCTTTTTACCAGGCAGTGGTCTGGGCTTCTTAAATGGAGCTCGTCTGTTCTCAAGGGCCATGGATCTCCACAGGGAACCACAAAGTGAACGGAGTCACAGAGAAATATCCTTGCAAGGCTGATTCCACCCTTACCAGTCACCAACCATGGGGAGCTAATGGCCAATTTCTGGCCCCTGAGAGCCCCCTTCGCCCACAGCACACTAACCCTCATTTCCCCCATGCTCTGTCACCTCCCCCGCTCTGCACCTGCCCTGTCCTGTTCCAGATGCTAAGAGCAGGTGCCCCTCACTGCTCGTCTGGGTTGTGTAGAGCCCAGGCCATGGTGGGGATGCCCAGTGCTGGATTCTTCAGCCCTTTTGCTGGGCAGGGCTCTTTAGCCCTTTATGCCCTCAGCATAGGACTGGACTGGGCATGACCCTTCCCACAAAACCTCCATGCAAATCTGCTTCTCACAGAGAGAGGGTCTAACAAGGCAGGGGGCTCAGAGTGAGAGCTCACTTCTACTTGATTCCAGCGTTTGTCTCCCCCTAGTGGCAGGACACTCATTGTGCCCCTCAGGGCTCAGACAATCCTCCCTGGATCCCTGAGTCACAGCCTGTTGGTGGAGCCCAAGTGCTATCCTGGGCACTGTTCACAATGCTTCTGCCTCTCTGGTGCCTGCAATAAAATTCAGCTTCTGAATCACTTAATCCTGGTGACTGCTCAAGGAACATAGCCTAACTTATTTCTTAGGATGGCAGAGTCCTTCACTTCTCATTCAACAACAATAATAATGTGACCACACAGGCCAGTTGCCATCCCTGGCTCTGAGGTGAGAAGGGAAGTGGGAGGCCCAGTCCTTGCCTTGCTCTGAGTTTATTTATTCATTCAGAAGAGACATCCACCCCTATTACTGATTGATGTTGAGTGTTTTTCCTGGGGTCTCTAATTGCTTCCAGGGAGGAATGCACCTCAGCCCTCTGGGCAGTTGAGAAATGGTTTCCCACACGTACTGTGGTTTATCCACCAGAGGTATGGGGAGAAACTAAAACTGCCCAAAGTGGGAGCAGGAGTAAGGAAGTTTTGAGAAGCAAATGACATTTTCTTCTTTTCAGTTCCATTAACCAATTTGGAAATTCCCTTCATATAATGAGGTCTTTTGTAACAAAGTCATTGTGGTGGACCCATATACATTACACTGATCATAAACACCTGTTTAGTGTTACCATTCTCATATTTGTATATTTCCTTTGGATCTGCTATGTGTCCATGTTGCACTCACACACAAATGTTGTTTGAGGGGTGTTTTGTGAGGTTCTTTTTTCCTCTGAAGGATGGATTGAATAGAGACCCAGGAAATTGGAAAAAGACACAAGACACTGAGGTCATGTCATTTATTCCCTGAGTTTAGTGGGAGCTCACCGAGCTCTTAATAGGCTCACCAAGCCATAATAGCACTCACAAGTGGTTCCTCCCTCTTGGAGCTTATAATATACTAGGAGAACACTCACAAAACACTTTCCTTACTCTTAGAGCTCACAGAGTACAGAGCTGAGCTGAGCCAAGTCAAGGCTGAGCCACACCAAGGCCAGCAGTGCTCACTAGCCTTAACCAAGCACAGCAGGGCAGAGCTGACCAGGTGCTCCTTTTTCTCTAAAAGGGGCTGTGTAGACAATAGTGACACACTGCCAAAACCAAACTTGTTTGTTATAGTCAATGGTGTAAAACAGCAAAATCCTTATTACATAACAGGAGTGATAAGTTGTTTACTCTGTGACCTTCAAACTTGATAAGATAGGAGGTGAGGGAGCCAGCCTATAACCCATTCTGACTACAGTTGCAATACTAGGAGAAACAGAAAAGAACAACATATATCATATGGGTAGTAGGTGGCATAGTGACTTTTCTGTTGTTGTTGTCTTTCCCTTGGGCTTGTCTGTACTGTCAGTGGAGGAGTGTCTTTTTCACCACAAACTTTGTCCTTTAAAATAACTAAGACTGTCCACTTCCAGTTTTGTCCCATTTGACTTTATGGCAGATCCTCCAAGAATGGTCTTTGCTTAGCAGACACCTCAGTCAATTCCCTGAGTCAGGGCCAGGTCAGAGTGGGCTGGACTCCCTCTCATGAGGACCCAGGATGGACATCAGAGAGGCTGCACTTGATCCCTGAGGATTCTGATTTCAGGCCCATAGTGACCCCTGGTGTCCAGAGGAGGTGTTCTCTCAGCCTGGGAGGGCTCAGGCCTTGACAGTCAGAATTTGTTATAACCAAATAGTAGACTGGGTGATTTTACAATGGAAATGTATTTTCTGACAGTTCTGGAGGCTAGAAGTCCAGGGTCACAGCATCAGCAGGCTTGGTCTCCCCTGGATCCTCTCTCCCATGTTCTGACACGTGCTTTCCTCCTTTTGTGCTGTCTGTGTCCAAATCTCACTGTCATGGCACCAGCGTTTTTGGATAAGGGCTCCGATGTACTTTTTTTTTTTTTTGCTGTATGGGAAAGAAGATCTGGAATTTTTTGAGATAGCGACTTTGTGATAGCTGCTTTGATATCTCTGCTGCTAAATTTCAAAACCGAACTCACTTTCTGGTTGAGTATCTAGATTACACAGGAACCGGGCCCCTGTTCTCTGTGTCAGCAGATGTGAGTCATGTGCCTTAGGGGAGGCACATGTCCCTCATAGGCACACAAATATCAGGACTCAGGTGCTGTGATACCTTCCTGGGGACAGGGAGGCAGGGATTGTGCCAACTCATTGGTTTCGAGTGGATATGAGGTCAGCTCTAAGGACTGCACTGAGAGAGGGAGGGGGTGTCAGGCTGAATGGAGCTGCACCCACTGTGCAGACCAAATACAGACCCACAGCAACCCCTGCTGCCCAGACTTCAGAATCTCTGTGGCAATCATGGTAGGAGATTGTCCTGAGAGCCTGGTCACTGTCAGTCCACTCAGGAGTCATCCCTGCTGTTCCCTAATGGTACTGAAATACATTAATCGTCTTCTGAAGATATTTCTTCTTGATTTCTAGAATAAGGAGTGTGAAAACATAACAGCCTCACAGTTACATGAGAGGGGCTCTGGGCAGCCCCTGCCACAGGGGCTAGGGATGGGGGTGACCATGGTTAGTGCCTGAGAGGGCAGTGGGTCCTTCTGGGGACAAACACAGCCGCCACTGCTTCTAGATGAGGTGCAGGAGATGGTTCAGAGCAGATGGTTCTCAGCAGATGGGTCAGAGCACTGATCTTCAGGGCCATTGGGTAGAGTGGGGTGTGGGGGCATGGCAGGACCCACACTCCGGGGTCACAGTTTGGGATGAACCTGTCGTTCGGTCACACTGTGTGTGTCTAGGTAGCTCCTTTTCCAGAGTCAGAAAATGACTGCTCCTTTCTTCCCTTTTTCCCTCCTGTGCTTTTCCTGTTAGAGCCAAGAAATTATTTGCGAATCTTACTCTGAAGCTTTCTTCTAATACTTTATACTAAGTATTTTACAGCTTAGCTTTTACAGTTGGGTCCTGAAATAAATGATGAGTTTGTATTTTGATATCCAGCTTACTCAACACCATTTGTAAATGTGATGTCCTTTTCTCACTGAGCATCTGGGCACCCATGGAGGAAACAATAGGACCATAAGAATTTATTACTGGGGGGAAGCATGTAGTGAAGAGGTTAAGGCAGACGGACCTCATATAGCCAACTCTGTGGTTTAAGTCCTGGACCTCGCTAGCTACAAAACATGCCTGGCAATTTTGCATATCCAGAATCTTGAAAGAGTAGGAGAAGGAACTGTGGTGTGGCCAGCCCACCAGGGAGTGTTTTCTTCCTTTCCCTCTCTTTGTTTCTCTTGTCTCTGTCTCTCTCCGGTGAGTGCAAGGACTCTACGACAAAAACCACGGTGCATTGATCAGCATAGCTTTCAGTGTATCATATCAAGAAAATGAGAAAGAATGGGACTTCCAACTTCATTCTCCTTTTATGATTTTGCTTTTGACTATCAGCAACTCTTGAGGGTCTCTATATATTTTAGGGTATATTTTTCCTTTTTTGCAAATGCACAGTGAGACTGTTGATAGGGCTGGAACGTGTCTGCAGATCCCTTGGGTGGTGTCGACATCTTCATGATGGTATTATTCCAGTCTGTAAGCGCAGGTAGTTTTTCCATGTATCCGTGTGCTCTGTACTTTCTTCCAGCAACATTTTCTGATTTGCGGGGAATGCATATTTACCCCATTGGTTAAGTTTGCTTCTAAGTATTTTACTTATTTATGATATTATCATTTGAATTGTTTTCTTGATTTTATTTGTGGTCATTCGTTGCTCCAGTCTTCAAATAAAATAGATTTTTCCATGTTGTTTTTGAACCTTAAACTTCTGCTGAATTTCTTGAATAGTTTTCACAGCAAGTTTTAGGATTTTTAATTTTTTTAGATTTTTTGACATGTAACATTATATCTAAAAGCAGAGATACTTTTTTTCCATGTTCAATTTCTATTCATTTCATTGTATTTTTTCTTGCCAAATTGCTTAGACTAAAGCTTCCAATAATGTCATGAGGAACATTGGTGAGGTTGGGTGTCTTTGTCTAGATTTTGATGTTACAGAAAAATAAATTTGATCACCTCTGCACACAATGGTAACTGGGTTTTTACGTGCGGCCTTCATTACGTTGAGGTAGTTTCTCTCTAGTCATAATTTCTTGAGGGTTTTTTGTTTTAGTTTTAGATTTTCATAGGTTTGTATGTGTGCATGTGTGTGTGTATGTGTGCACGCGCGCGTGTGTGTGTGTTGCATTTTCTATACCGTGTATGTGCTTTCCAGAGGGAGACAGAGGGAAAGAGAGAAGGAAATTGACCTGCCCCTCCGGACTACAAAACAATGAGGAAAGGCATCTCTGTCAGGGAAGAGGCCTAGCCGGTGGTGTCATGTTCTAGAAGCCCCCAGACCAGTGCACCGCTCCTGGACTCTGTCACAGAGCAGTCCCCCCTGCCATCCAGATATATCTATTCATTCTAGAAGTATTCACACTGTGCTATCAAGAATGACTGGATTGGGAACCAGCAGTTAGCATAATGGCTATGTCACTGGACTCCCACGTAGTCGACCGCGGTTCACGTCCTGGATCTGGTGGCTTACAACTCACGCCGGGTGCGAGTGCGTGTGTGCCCAAGATCCCGAGAGGAGAATGAAGGAGAAGGGACTACGGCGTGACCATCTCCCCTGGGGGTGATTTCTCGCTTTCTGTCTCTATGTCTCTCTTTGTCTGTCTGGTGAGCTCACACGCCCTATAGCAAAAACCTCTCCAAAAAAAAAAAAAAAAAAAAAAATGACTGGATTGGGGCATATTTGTGAGAGCAAAGAACTTCTCTGCACACATTTCACTAAGGCGAGTTCAGATCCCAGTTTTAGGCCAAGCAGAGGAAGCAGCTGAACTGGGAACAGGTTGGAGCTGAACAGAGAAGACCCAGGGCTGGGCAGACAGGGGAATTTTGCTTTTGTTTTATGTTAATTATGATAAGCTTACTATGTTAAAAAAAAAAAGTCATGCTTCAGAATGTTAGTAGAAAATGGAAAAGTACAAAATTAACAGAGCTAATTAAAAAAAAAAAAAATTCTACAACTGAAAACTGAACAGCAGGTTCTTGTCTCACTTCCCCCCTGGCCTGGAGCACTGCGTGAAAATCGAGGTTGTCATCATAGGAGTGACAGTAATAATCAGCCTCGTCCTCAATCTGAAGCCGTGAGATGGTCAGCGAGGCTGAATTGCCAGACTTGGAGCCAGAGAATCGATCAGAGACCCCCGAGGGTCGTCTATTATTTTCATAGATGAGAAGTCTGGGTGCTTTCTCTGGGAGCTGTTGGTACCAGTGCACATAATTGCTACCGATGTTGTCGCTGCTTCCACGGCAGGAGATGGTGACCCTCTCACTCAGGGCCCCAGACAGTGAGGACGGATGAGTCAGCACAGACTGGGCCCAGGACCCTGGAGGTGGGAGAGACACAGAGAGGGTGATTCTCAATCTAGAGACAAGAGAAGGAAGCAGGGCCCATGGTCGCCCCAGGCCCTTCCCCTGGCCCCGTATCTAGTCACCTGTGCAGTGAGCCAGGAGGGTGAGCAGGAGAGGGGACCAGGCCATGGTGGAGGGGATCCTGAAGTCTTGCCTTCTGGGCCCACAGCTGAAGCAGAGCTCCCTGAATCTCTCCCTTCCCCTCTTCATGCTCTGAGGGGGGGAGGGGCATTCATGCAAATGACCCCCACCTCCAGCTTGCAGGGCCCACCTGGCTCTGGGTCAGGCCCCTCTGCCTGAGAATGGCAGGGGCAGCAGGGGTGGGGCTGTGTGGGCCCAAGTGTGGGAGGTCCCAGCTGTGAGCCCTGCGCAGAGGACAGCAGGCAGGGCCAGGTGGGGGCTCCTAGCTCTGACCTCTTTCTACATTTTCCATGCGCTGGACCTGGGTGTCCCCTGGTGTCCCAGCACAGACACAGCATCCTGTGACCTGGTGACCTAACTCCCTGAGAGACAGCCCTGCCTCTCCCTGCCCTGTCAGTGATCAAGGCCCAGGTGAGACTGCTCTGTGGGAGCTGAGAGGACCAACCAAATAGGGATGAAGGAAAGAATGTCCTTCTACTTAAAGGTGTCTGGCATTGTTCTGTTTAAAACTGAGAAAAAAAAAAGCATTAATCTCTGATCTGAAAGTTTATGCAGTATGAATTTTTGTCAAAAATATCAAGTTTTAAAATTCATAACTTTTACTAAAAGTGCCAAAATGAAGAACAGGGTGTGCCACAGTGGAAGTCTCTGCCCTCACCGTTACCCTAGTTCTCGCGAGGAGTTAGAAGGGCTTAGAGAACAGTAGGGCCGTCAGTATGGCCTCTGTATTAGTAAGTGTGTGAACGTGGGATTCTGCCACTTGACAGTTTAAATGCATTAAAATTTTCAACAGATTTATGTCATACAAACTAGTCACCTATTTAAAATTGGCCTACGTGTTTCTGTGAAAGAGAATCTACTGTGCATTTTAATTTTTCATTCATACTCATTACCACTGTGAAATGATCTTTCATTCATGTTCACTATGAGTTGCAATTGTTTTGACTTTCATTTTGTACACACAGAAAACAGATATTTCATGTTGACATACAAGAGACAGCTTATAAAATTGTGTTTATTTTCAAGATTGAAATCAATTTTGACAAATAACACTTGTGACCTGTCTTCTCAGTGTGGCTTATTCTAGAATGGGGCCTCAGCGCCCCCTGCCGTCCGAGGGCCAGAGTCCCCCAGGTCTGGGATGCACAGCAGAGGGCCAGGGAGAGAGAGCTGGTCCTCTCACCCCCTAAGGCCTCTGCCCCCTCCTCAGGTAGGCCGGATCTCTTCACTGCCCAGGAGCCCCCTCTGCAGGCTGTAGAGGCGAATCTAGCCCACTGGCTGTTTTATTTTGGTAATGAGTTAAAATTCACATAATGTAAAAGTATGTAAATACTCAGAGTACAGGATTCAGCCGCACTTCGTGTCCACCATGTGGTGAACCCCATGTCTACCTAGTTCCGAACACTGTCACTGACCCAAAGGAGACCCCTCACCAGTATGCTGTCGCCCATTCTGCATCCCTCTACCCTGGGAACCACTGGGTTTTTTTGTATTTTTATAAATAGACACATTATTGATATTTCACATAAATTCACTCAACTCTATGTGAACTTTTATTTATTCAACTTTTTATTCACTCATTCATTTATTTTCATTTGATCAGAGAGAGAAAGAGAGAGAGAGAGAGAATGAGAATGCAAGCCACCAGGTCCAGGGCTTGAACCGTGTTGGCCATGTGCGAGTGTTCCGTGCCTTAACCATCATGCCGCCTGATGGTCCTGACACGATGTGACTTTTTTACAACAGAATCATTTTATTTAACTTTATTTATTATTATCATTTTAATTTGTCCAGAAAAAGACACACAAAGAGAGAGGGAAAGTGAGAAAGCATGCCACCAGGTCGGGGACTCGAAACACGGTCGGCCATGTGGCAGTCCAGCGCCGCTAACCACCACACCACCCTCCAGCCCACTATGTGACTTTTTATGTTTGGATTCACTTTCTCACACTTATAAGGATTTTCTAACACTTATCGCCATCGTAACTGCTGTATGGCTGAAGAATATTCTATTGTATAGATATATCACATCTTATTCACACACCAATTTATGGAGGGACATTTCATCTGTTTATCTACTTTGTTAGGGTGCTGTTAGGAACACATTTAGTCTAAATATGTGTTTTTAATTCTTTGGGGTTATTGTAAGAGTGAGCTTTCTGGGTCATATGATATATTTTTAGTCATTTTAAAGTAGTTGACATTCCTTTTTCATGTTCGTTATAGCAGTTGACATTCTGAACAGCCATTTTGGTATCCGGGTAATTCTGGCTTAGTAGGATAAGTTAGGAAACATTTCCACCTCTGCTCTCCCAACAGGATCTGGGGGCTGGGCCCTTCTGTTCTAGCCACTCCCTTCAGCCACCCCACAGGAGGGCAGGAGGACTCACGGGCAGGAGGCTTTTTGGAGCACACGTGCCTTCAGGCAGTGTCACAGATAGGGACAGGTGAGCAGGGTGAAGGCCCTGTGGGGACCTTAGGGACATATGTACATGGGGTCTTCCCATGTAACGCAAGTGCTCAGTGTCTGCGTCTGGAAAGGAGAGTGTCCTGCGTCCCCCATGCAGTGAGCTCGCAGCAGAGCAGCCCGGGCGGCAGGAGCTGGGCGCTCTCTGCGTCACTCTGCAGGAGCCTGCGCAGGGCTGTCCACAGGGAGCTCTTGGTGGGAATCAGAATGTGCTGGTGCTCTGCTTGTAACACGGTAAGAAAAAAATCATGGGAGCCGTGTGTCAGTTACGGTAGAAGAATAGCAAACAGTTTTTGTCCCACTTCCCCCTCCACCTGGGTCACTGTGTTTAACCGCCGCTATAATATACTCCACAGAAGTAGTCAGCCTCGTCCTCAGGCTGCAGGTCGGAGATGGTCAAGTAGCGGTCGGCCCCAGAGCTGGAGCCCGAGAAGTGATCAGGGATCCCGTCCCCCTTGCTGTGGCTTCCATCACTTTTAAGCCGCATCACATACCGAGGGGCCTTCCCTGGCTGCTGCTGGTACCACTCAATGGTGTAGGTGCTGTGCTCCCTGCTCAGAGTGCAGGTGAGCTTGGCCGAGGCTCCCGGGGAGGCAGACGTAGACGGCGACTGAGTCAGCACAGGCTGGGACAGGGACCCTGGAACACAGACACTCATAAGGCAGGAGGCCAAACTGCTGGGGGATCTGAGCCAGAGGGGACTGACTTAGGCTGGCGCTGCCCCTGATCATGGAAGGCTTGTTTCTACCTGAGAATTGGGAGAAGAGCAGGAGGAGAAGAGGGGCCCAAGCCATGGTGGACACAGCCCTCCTGAGGTCCAGGCTGGGGCTGGGCTGCCCCAGGCCTCTCTTATCCCCTCTCCAGGCCTCACAGAGGAGGGTCATGGATGCAAATGTGCTCCCACCCCTGCCTGCCCCTTCCTGCCCCAGAAATTTCTTCAGGCCCTGGGGCTTGGCTAGGGGCCTGGTAGGCTGAACCTGGGAGGAAGCAGTGCTGGGACCACACCCAGAGAGGCCCAGCTGCTGAGCCTGCATCAGAGAGCCCAGCTGCCAGGGCCCAGCCCTGGGTGTGTGTGGAGGGCCCAGCTGTGGGACCTCCTGCGCATCCTGAGACAGACCCACAGCGCCCCCTGCTGCCCAGTGCACAGACCTGTCTCAGCAGAAATCTTGGCCTTGACTCATCCCAAGAACATTGTCAGCCCACAGACACCCACAGGCCATAGCCCTGCCCTGCCCCAAGGTCACTGATGTTAATAAACAGCATTATTCAGCACACGGGATACTTTATTTCAAGACTTCAGAGGCCATCAAGTGTCACTTATGACCACGTATCTGTTTTTGTATTTCTGTCCTTCCCTCTAACCCCTCGCTCCGTCCCTCGGTCCTTCCCTCCTTTCTCCTTTCAGTTCTTCTGTCATCAAGGTTTTTATTTTATTTTATTTTTCTGCCCAGGCTTTTTGTGTCATAGCCAAGAAATAAGACACATTCATTGTGGTGAACCTCTTCTCCGATATTTATTTCTAAGATAGAGTTTCGCTCTCACGTGTTGGTCCCGGCTCCATTTCACGTCTGTAAGAGAATATGAACTTTTCTCACCCACAGTTCTAGAAAAGACTGTTCTTTCCCCATTGATAGTCTTGCTGTGCCTATTGAGAGAACCATCTAGCCATGTATGTAGGTGTTTATTCACAGGGTCTCTATTGTATGTAATGTCTCTGTTTATGTCTGTCTACATGTCATTAGCACCCTGTGACTTTTTTAATTAATGGTTTCATTATTGTTATACATTCAGTAGCTATCGATCATTTAGATAGTCAAGAGAATTTACCCAGGATGAACTAGAACTCAGACCAGTCCAGTTGAGAATACTATTCACATCATCAGCAACAGGTAATAAACCATTTCTGTGTCCCACAGATGTCTCGCCTCTATATTTTTCTCCAAAATGTGACTCTTCCCATTGCCAGACGACACGGGCTCTTCCAGGGACAGAGAGAGAAAGGGCGAAAGCACCCCTGTGGGGCGGGGACACACAGCAAACTTTTTTCTTTCATTCCTCTTCTGGGCAGGATTTCAGGCCTGCGTGCTCACGTGTTTGGCGTATTTTTCAAGTCGCCAGGTCTGGGTTTCAAACATAGATTGGTACCACACACAGTCATGAAGGATCAGGATGTCTTAACCACCAGGCTACACACCTGATCCATGGCAATATATTCTCGTTTAAAATAAAGGAATTGTTCACCTCCTTGATTTAATTTATTTTCTAGTATTTATTATTTTTAATAGTATAAAGTGCACTGTGTTATTCATTTCGTTTGAGGTTGTTTATGATTTAAGTGTACCAAGTCAACATATATCTGCCTGTTTTTTTTTTGGAGAAGTTTTTGCAATAGGGCACGTGTGCTTTCCAGAAAGACAGAGAGAGACATAGAGACAGAAAGTGAGAAATCACCCCCCAGGGGGTATGGCCACGCCACAGCCCCTTCTCCTCCATTCTCCTCTCGGGATCTTGGGCACGCACGCACATGCACCCGGAGGGTCCGGCCGTCTAACCACGGTCGACTACGTGGGAGTCCAGCGACATAACCATTACACTAACTGCTGGCGACTAAAATAAATTAGTTAAGTATTTCCACATACACACACAAAGACACACATATTTAGTGAGACGGAGGAGCCGAATTAATGATCATTTAATTGAACAAAAGGTCAGTACTATGCTCATTGAGCTAGGTAACTGGTCCAGTGCTACATTGCATGCACGGTGATGTCGCCATAGAAGAAAACTGTGCCTCTTACACGTGACATTGTAATCTCAGTTTTCAGTGTGTAAGGAACTTCATCAGGTGCTGGTAGTAGAACGTAGTACTCTGTGACTAAAAGAGGCAAAATGCTTAGTGTCATACAAGCTTCCTTGACCTTCCGTCAGGAGTGGGCCGCAGGATGAGGAGTGATCTCCAGGGGCTGCTGGACAGTATCTGACCTTGGAACTGAGGAATGGTGAATTATTTCAATCCCATCTCTCCTAGTTACAGTTCCTCTGTCCTTTCCGTCCCACCCCGTCTCACTGAGCTCCGTCCTCAGGAAGCTTGGTATTTCCCAGAATGCCATGGGCCAGGCCTGCTGCAGTCCCTGCTCTGACCATGGAGGGAGGACAGGGAGTCTCCCTGGAACAAGATGGAGTCTCAGAGAAGGGAGGAGGATCTCGGGAGGACCCAGAGCTGCTCCCTCATGGACTGAATGGGAGACCTCCTCCCTGGCTGCCTCCTGGGTGCGGTTGAACTCCAGGGCCGTGCATAGGACACCAGCATCGTCCTTTCCAGTTACGGCTCCAGTTTCATTGCACTGATTGGAGAATAATTTCTATGCCTTGTATTAATTCTGTGAAATACCAAGATATCATCTTGGTATGAGGAACTTTTTATAATACCAGGTGTCAATATATTTCAGACAGAACCAAAGGAGGGTCATAGTCCAGTCCCTGAGGTTCTTGCCCCACTTCTCCATCTGTCTGCATCGCTGTGATAACCATTGTGCCAGGTCCCACAAAAATAGTCGGCCTCGTCCTCAGGCTGCAGCCCAGAGATGTGCAGAACGCCTGCGTTGGCTGAAGTGTCTTTGGATCCAGAGAAGCGACTGGGGACCCCGGGGCCCTGGTGTTTGTGTGAGTCTGAGTAGTACATTAGGAGATAGCAGGGAGGGCTCCCTGGCTTCTGCTGGTACCAGCTTATCCCATAGCTCCCCACACTGAGGCCACTGCTCAGGGCGCTGATGAGTCTGGCAGATGCTCCAGGAGATGCAGAGAGGAAGGGCGGCTGAGTCAGCACAGGCTGGGACAGGGAACCTGAGGACACAGACATACAAGTAAAGGGGCAGAGACCAGTGATGGTTCTCAGTAGTCTCAACCATAAGAAAGCTGGGGGCTGTCCTGGCTCCCCAACCTCTGTTCCTACCTGTGCAGTGAGAGAGGAGCATGAGGAGGAGAGGAGTCCAGGCCATGGTGGACACAGCCCCTGGTCCCCACTTGTCTGGGTTGCCCCAGGTCTCCTTTTCTTCCCACCCTCTGCCACAGGAGGGGCTCTTCATGCAAATGTGTGTCCATCCAGTGACTGCCCAGCCCCTCCCAGAGCCATTGGCTGGGGCTCAGCTCACACTGCAGACTGAGGGAGAGGGAGGTCGGCTCCACCCCTTGGGAGGAAGCACCTGCTGGGACAGCACAGAGGGCCTTGCTCAGGGGACTGTGCCAGTCAGAGAGGACACAGCTGCTGGTCTCCATCCTGGAGCACAGGGCCAGACCCAGTCCCAGCTCCTTTGCTGAATGCTTTCTAAAGAGCAGTTCTGTAGGGACTTCAGGGCAGTCCCACAGTGCCCCCTGCTGCTTACACGTCCACACCTCCCCTGTCCAGAATCCTGAGAACCCAGCTTTCTCTGCAGCTCACGAGGCACTGTCTGTTCGCACACTATAATCTGGTTCCCTGAGAGTAAATCCTGGATATTTTTTCATTTTTATTGCCTCTGTTTTTTTTTTTTACTGCAGTTCTCACTCTCAGAAGTTGCCGTCTGTGGGAGCTGCAAACACACACAAAGAGGATAATGTCACAACAGGCTGTAAACATCTTATCCCCTCATTTGTGTGTGCTTAGGTACATACATGCATACGCTTTAGTGTTCTAGAATTTGTGCACAGAAGAAATTGAACCTAACTAGCATAACATAAATTGATCTGTGTTTTCTTAATTTCATTTTACTTTATTATGATTATTTATATTCAATCGCTATACATCATTTAGATTGTAAAGAGAGTTTACCCAGCACGATACTCATCTCAGTGCAGTTGAGAATACTATACAGGTCCTCATCAACAGATAACAAACCATATCTGTGTTCCACAAATATCCTATCTCTCCTTATTTTTCCCCAAATTTCTTTTCCTGCACTCTCCCCCTCCCATGCTTTCCTTCCACTTTGTCTCTAGTGTCCACAACAATTTTTAATGCTTTTATGTCCTCCAGTCTTTCAGTCTCTGCTGTAGAGTGGACAGTCTGTATATGTTAAGTGGAGACATACAATGTTTCTCTCTCATAGCCTGGCTCGCTACACTTGGCAACAAATCTTCCATATTCATCCACTTTCTATCAAATTCCAGGGCCTTGTTGGGTTTTTTATGGCTGAATAATACTCCATGGAGTATATGTGCCACACTTTTCCACTCCATTTATCCGTCTGTGGACATTTTGGTTGGTTCCATGTCTTAGCAATCGTGAATAGTGCTGCAATAAATATAGTTGTGCAAGTGCTTGTCCAACTGAGTGTTGATTTGTGTTTTAATGGCCAGTTTCATTTCAGCTTGTCCTCATGATAAGTTGAAAGAAGCACGATTACCCTAAGGTTGCAGCTGTGAGCTCAGTATACGATGTGCAGGAAGGAAGCCACTGCTCAGTGCGTCCTTCACACTTACCACACTTATTGGCCTACACATTTATCAGCCTCCTTTATCCACTTCTCCCATCACAGAATCATTGCTCCTGTGCACACCCCACTCCTAGATCCATCTTTCTTTTCTTTTTTCTGAAGAGGTTTTTGCTATAGGGCACGTGCGCTCGCCAGACAGACAGAGAGAGACATAGAGACAAAAAGCGAGAAATCACCCCCCAGGGGGGATGGTCACGCCACAATCCCTTCTCTTCCATTCTCTTCTCGGGATCTTGGGCACGTACGCACATGCGCCCGGTGTGAGTTTTAAGCCACCAGGTCCGGGATGCAAACCGTGATCGACTATGTGGAAGTCCAGCAACATAGCCATTACGCTAACTGCTGGTTCCCCATCTTTCTTTTCTCATGAGTTTTCTCCATAGCATATTTGAGGGCTTTTGGGTGGAAGAGTAAAATGAGATTTGCATTGATCATATTTTGAGTTTGGAATCAGTATTCAACACCTCATTTACAAATAGCTCTGTTACCTGATGTTAGTTAAAGTACATATTAGTTGACCCCACCCCCATCCTGTCATTTTTGTGCTCATGGAGGTGACTTTCGGGCTCACACCTGCTCTGCATCCACCCACTCTCTCTGGGTCCTTTACTCAGTCCTGGAGGCCCATCAAGTCCTTCACAGTCTCTGCATGACCCTGCGGGGTCCAGTCCATCCTACTGGTCACCTTCCCCAGAGATAAAGTCCGTGTTCTTCTCCTGTTCTCTACACCCTGAGATCTGAGTTCTTACTTTCCCCCTCTTCAGAACCTGACCTCAGAATGTCCAGAAACCTAAAATTAGTATTTTTGTCAGAGAGCTGCTTTTTATTTTTCTTGGGATTCCAAGTTAGGTGAATTCTCAAAGGAGGGTATCAAAAAGTTTGTGAAAAATGGTTATTATGAACAAATTATATTTGTATTACAAATTTTTTTGCACCTATGTAAACTCATACTTTTTATTCCTTGCTGCGCCAATTTTGATGTCCTTTCGTATGTACTCAGCAAGTGTGCTGAGTTTGTCCTTTTTACTAGGCAGTGGTCTGGGTTTCTTAAATGGAGCTCGTCTGTCCTCAAGGGCCATGGATCTCCACAGGGAACCACAAAGTGAACGGAGTCACAGAGAAATATCCTTGCAAGGCTGATTCCATCCTTACCAGTCACCAACCATGGGGAGCTGATGGCCAATTTCTGGCCCCTGAGAGCCCCCTTCCCCCACAGTACATTAACCCTCATTTCCCCCATGCACTGTCACCTCCCCTGCTCTGCACCTGCCCTGTCCTGTTCCAGATGCTAAGAGCAGGTGCCCCTCACTGCTCGTCTGGGTTGTGTAGAGCCCAGGCCATGGTGGGGATGCCCAGTCAGGATTCTTCAGCCCTTTTGCTGGGCAGGGCTCTTTAGCCCTTTATGCCCTCAGCATAGGACTGGGCTGGGCATGACCCTCCCCACAAATCCTCCATGCAAATCTGCTTCTCACAGAGAGAGGGTCTAACAAGGCAGGGGGCTCAGAGTGAGAGCTCACTTCTACTTGATTCCAGCGTTTGTCTCCCCCTAGTGACAGGACACTCATTGTGCCCCTCAGGGCTCAGACAATCCTCCCTAGATCCCTGAGTCACAGCCTGTTGGTGGAGCCCAAGTGCTATCCTGGGCACTGTTCACAATGCTTCTGCCTCTCTGGTGCCTGCAATAAAATTCAGCTTCTGAATCACTTAATCCTGGTAACTGCTCAAGGAACATAGCCCAACTTTTTTCTTAGGATGGCAGAGTTCTTCACTTCTCATTCAACAACAATAATAATGTGTCCACACAGGCCAGTTGCCATCCCTGGCTCTGAGGTGAGAAGGGAAGTGGGAGGCCCAGTCCTTGCCTTGCTCTGAGTTTATTTATTCATTCAGAAGAGACATCCACCCCTATTACTGATTGATGTTGAGTGTTTTTCCTGGGGTCTCTAATTGCTTCCAGGGAGAAATGCACCTCAGCCCTCTGGGCAGTTGAGAAATGGTTTCCCACACGTACTGTGGTTTATCCACCAGAGGTATGGGGAGAAACTAAAACTGCCCAAAGTGGGAGCAGGAGTAAGGAAGTTTTGAGAAGCAAATGACATTTTCTTCTTTTCAGTTCTATTAACCAATTTGGAAATTCCCTTCGTATAATGAGGTCTTTTGTAACAAAGTCATTGTGGTGGACCCATATACATTACACTGATCATAAACACCTGTTTAGTGTTACCATTCTCATATTTGTATATTTTCTTTGGATCTGCTATGTGTCCATGTTGCACTCACACACAAATGTTGTTTGAGGGGTGTTTTGTGAGGTTCTTTTTTCCTCTGAAGGATGGATTGAATAGAGACCCAGGAGATTGGAAAAAGACACAAGACACTGAGGTCATGTCATTTATTCCCTGAGTTTAGTGGGAGCTCAACGAGCTCTTAATAGGCTCACCAAGCCATAATAGCACTCACAAGTGATTCCTCCCTCTTGGAGCTTATAATATACTAGGAGAACGCTCACAAAACACTTTCCTTACTCTTAGAGCTCACAGAGTACAGAGCTGAGCTGAGCCAAGTCAAGGCTGAGCCACACCAAGGCCAGCAGTGCTCACTAGCCTTAACCAAGCACAGCAGGGCAGAGCTGACCAGGTGTTCCTTTTTCTCTAAAAGGGGCTGTGTAGACAATAGTGACACACTGCCAAAACCAAACTTGTGTGTTATAGTCAATGGTGCAAAACAGCAAAATCCTTATTACATAACAGGAGTGATAAGTTGTTTACTCTGTGACCTTCAAACTTGATAAGATAGGAGGTGAGGGAGCCAGCCTATAACCCATTCTGACTACAGCTGCAATACTAGGAGAAACAGAAAAGAACAACATATATCATATGGGTAGTAGGTGGCATAGTGACTTTTCTGTTGTTGTTGTCCTTCCCTGGGGCTCGTCTGTACTGTCAGTGGAGAAGTGTCTTTTTCACCACAAACTTTGTCCTTTAAAATAACCAAGACTGTCCACTTCCAGCTTTGTCCCATTTGATTTTATGGCAGATCCTCCAAGGATGGTCTTTGCTTAGCAGACACCTCAGTCAACTCCCTGAGTCAGGGCCAGGTCAGAGTGGGCTGGACTCCCTCTCATGAGGACTAGACAGGAAGCTGCACAGGTCCCAGGATGGACATCAGAGAGGATGCACTTGATCCCTGAGGATTCTGATTTCAGGCCCATAGTGACCCCTGGTGGCCAGAGGAGGTGTTCTCTCAGCCTGGGAGGGCTCAGGCCTTGACAGTCAGAATTTGTTATAACCAAATAGTAGACTGGGTGATTTTACAATGGAAATGTATTTTCTGACAGTTCTGGAGGCTAGAAGTCCAGGGTCACAGCATCAGCAGGCTTGGTCTCCCCTGGATCCTCTCTCCCATGTTCTGACACGTGCTTTCCTCCTTTCATGTTGTCTGTGTCCAAATCTCACTGTCATGGCACCAGCGTTTTTGGATAAGGGCTCCGATGTACTTTTTTTTTTTTTTGATGTATGGGAAAGAAGATCTGGAATTTTTTGAGATAGTGACTTTGTGATTGCTGCTTTGATATCTCTGCTGCTAAATTTCAAAACCAAACTCACTTTCTGGTTGAGTATCTAGATCACACAGGAACCGGGCCCCTGTTCTCTGTGTCAGCAGATGTGAGTCATGTGCCTTAGGGGAGGCACATGTCCCTCATAGGCACACAAATTTCAGGACTCAGATGCTGTGACACCTTCCTGGGGACAGGGAGGCAGGGATTGTGCCAACTCATTGGTTACGAGTAGATATGAGGTCAGCTCTAAGGACTGCACTGAGAGAGGGAGGGGTTGTCAGGCTGAACGGAGCTGCACCCACTGTGCAGACCAAATACAGATCCACAGCACCCCCTGCTGCCCAGACTTCAGCATCTCTGTGGCAATCACGGTAGGAGACTGTCCTGAGAGCCTGGTCTCTGTCAGTCCACTCAGGAGTCACCCCTGCTGTTCCCTAATGGTACTGAAATACATTGTTTGTTTTCTGAAGGTATTTCTTCTGGATTTCTAGAAGAAGGAATGTGAAAACATGACAGCCTCGCAGTTACATGAGAGGGCAGAGGGCTCTGGGCACAGCCCTGAGCAGCCCCTGCCACAGGGGCTAGGGATGGGGGTGACCATGGTTAGTGCCTGAGAGGGCAGTGGGTCCTTCTGGGGACAAACACAGCCGCCACTGCTTCTAGATGAGGTGCAGGAGATGGTTCAGAGCAGATGGTTCTCAGCAGATGGGTCAGAGCACTGATCTTCAGGGCCATTGGGTAGAGTGGGGTGTGGGGGCATGGCAGGACCCGCACTCCGGGGTCACAGTTTGGGATGAACCTGTCGTTCGGTCACACTGTGTGTGTCTAGGTAGCTCCTTTTCCAGAGTCAGAAAATGACCGCTCCTTTCTTCCCCCTTTTCCCTCCTGTGCTTTTCCTGTTAGAGCCAAGAAATTATTTGCGAATCTTACTCTGAAGCTTTCTTCTAATTCTTTATACTAAGTATTTTACAGTTAGCTTTTACAGTTGGGTCCTGAAATAAATTATGAGTTTGTATTTTGATATCCAGCTTTCTCAACGCCATTTGTAGATGTGATGTCCTTTTCTCACTGAGCATCTGGGCACCCATGGAGGAAATAATAAGACCATAAGAGTTTATTGCTGGGAGGCAGCAAGTGGTGAAGAGGTTAAGGCAGACGGACCTCATATAGCCAACTCTGTGGTTTAAGTCCTGGACCTCGCTAGTTACAATACACGCCTGGCAATTTTGCATATCCAGAATCTTGAAAGAGTAGGAGAAGGAACTGTGGTGTGGCCAGCCCACCGGGGAGTGTTTTCTTCCTTTCCCTCTCTTTGTTTCTCTTGTCTCTGTCTGTCTCCGGTGAGTGCAAGGACTCTACGAGAAAAACCACGGTGCATTGATCAGCATAGCTTTCAGTGTATCATATTAAGAAAATGAAAAAGTATGGGACTTCCAACTTCATTCTCCTTTTCTGATTTTGCTTCTGACTATCAGCATCTCTTGAGGGTCTCTATATATTTTAGGGTATATTTTTCTACTTTTGCAATTGCACAGTGAGACTGGTGATAGGGCTGGAATGTGTCTGCAGATCCTTTGGGTGGTGTCGACATCTTGATGATGGTATTATTCCAGTCTGTAAACGCAGGTAGTTTTTCCATGTATCCGTGTGCTTTCTTCCAGCAACATTATCTGATTTGCGGGGAATGCATATTTACCCCATTGGTTGAGTTTGCTTCTAAGTATTTTACTTATTTATGATGTTATCATTTGAATTGTTTTCTTGATTTTATTTGTGGTCATTCGTTGCTCCAGTCTTCAAATAAAATAGATTTTTCCATGTTGTTTTTGAACCTTAAACTTCTGCTGAATTTCCTGAATAGTTTTCACAGCAAGTTTTAGGATTTTTAATTTTTTTAGATTTTTTGACATGTAACATTATATCTAAAAGCAGAGGTACTTTTTGTTTCCGTTTTCAATTTCTATTCATTTCATTGTATTTTTTCTTGCCAAATTGCTTAGACTAAAGCTTCCAATAATGTCTTGAGGAACATTGGTGAGGTTGGGTGTCTTTGTCTAGATTTTGATGTTACAGAAAAATAAATTTTATTCACCTCTGCACACAATGGTAACTGGGTTTTTATGTGCGGCCTTCATTACGTTGAGGTAGTTTCTCTGTAGTCATAATTTCTTGAGGGTTTTTTGTTTTAGTTTTAGATTTTCGTAGGTTTGTATGTGTGCATGTGTGTGTGTGTGTGCATTTTCTATACCGTGTATGTGCTTTCCAGAGGGAGACAGAGGGAAAGAGAGAAGGAAAGTGACCTGCCCCTCCAGACTACAAAACAATGAGGAAAGAGATCTCTGTCAGTGAAGACGCCCAGCCAGTGGTGTCATGTTCTAGAAGCCCCCAGACCAGAACACCCCTCCTGGACTCTGTCCCAGAGCAGTCACCCCTGCCATCCAGATAATACATCCAACCCATTCTAGAAGAATTCGCACCGTGCTATCAAGAATGACTGGATTGGGAACCAGCAGTTAGCATAATGGCTATGTCACTGGACTCCCACATAGTCGACCGCAGTTCGTGTCCTGGACCCGGTGGCTTAAAACTCACGCCAGGCACGTGTGCGTGCGTGCCCAAGATCCCGAGAGAAGAATGGAGGAGAAGGGGTTGCGGCATGGCCATCCCCCCTGGGGGGTGATTTCTCGCTTTCTGTCTCTATGTCTCTCTCTGTCTGTCTGGTGAGCGCACGTGCCCTATAGCAAAAACCTCTCCCCCCCCCCAAAAAAAAAAAAAAAAAAAAAAAAAAAAAAAAGAATGACTGGATTAGGGCATATTTGTGAGAGCAAAAAACTTCTCTGGACACATTTCACTGAGGAGAGCCCAGGTCCCAGTTTTAAGCCAAACAGAGGAAGCAGCTGAACTGGGCACAGGTAGGAGCTGAACAGAGAAAACCCAGGGCTGGGCAGACAGCAGGGGAATTTTGCTTTTGTTTTATGTTAATTATGATAGGCTTACTATGTTAAAAAAAAAAAAAAGGCATGCTTCAGAATGTTAGTAGAAAATGGAAAAGTACAAAATTAACAGAGCTAATTTAAAAAAAATTCTACAACTGAAAACTGAACAGCAGGTTCTTGTCTCACTTCCCCCCGGCCTGGAGCACTGTGTGAAAATCGAGGTTGTCATCATAGGAGTGACAGTAATAATCAGCCTCGTCCTCAATCTGAAGCCGTGAGATGGTCAGCGAGGCTGAGTTGCCAGACTTGGAGCCCGAGACTCGATCAGAGACCCCCGAGGGGCGTCTATTATTTTCATAGATGAGAAGTCTGGGGGCCGTCCCTGCGAGCTGTTGGTACCAGTACACATAATTGCTACCGATGTTGTCGCTGCTTCCACGGCAGGAGATGGTGACCCTCTCACTCAGGGCCCCAGACACTGAGGACGGCTGAGTCAGCACAGACTGGGCCCAGGACCCTGGAGGTGGGAGAGACACAGAGAGGGTGATTCTGAGTGTAGAGACAAGAGGAGAAGCAGGGCCCATGGTCTCCCCAGGCCCTTCCCCTGGCCCCGTATCTAGTCACCTGTGCAGTGAGCCAGGAGGGTGAGCAGGAGAGGGGACCAGGCCATGGTGGAGGATCCTGATCCTGCCTTCTGGGCTCAAGGCTGAAGCAGAGCTTCTCCCAAGCTTTCCCTTGCCCTCTTTAACCCCTCAGAGGAGGAGGGGCCATTAATGCAAATGAGATGCCTCCTCCACCCCCAGCTTGCTGGTCCCACCTGGCCCTGGCTCAGGCTCCTCTGCCTGAGGATGGCAGGAGTGGAAGGGTTGCAGCTGTGTGGGCCCAGGGGTGGGAGGTCCCAGCTGTGAGCCCTGAGCAGAGGGCAGCAGGCAGGGCCAGGTGGGGCTCCCAGCTCTGATCACTCCCAAGCCCTCTAAGAATAGACCCTGAGCGCCCTCTTGTGTCCAGGCCCAGTCACGGCATCCTGTGACCTGGTGACCAGAGCCCTCAGAGACAGCCCTGCCTCCTCACTGCCCCCTCCCGCAGGGTCAGGCCAGGCCCCCCTTTTGTGCTCCCCATTCCCTCAGAGCAGGCTCTGTGCTCTGCTCAGACTGTTCAGGGTGAATCTGTCCACAGCCCCTGGCTGTTCACGGTCAGGACTGAGGGGGAGTCTCTCACACAGCGCCCTCTCAGGGCAGGTCAGTCCAGAGCAGTGACCTTCCCCATGGACTCACTTCCCAGCTGGGCAGGACACCAGGTCCTCTCCTCTCCTGTGCTTCCTCCCTGGTGGCCGGCACTCTCCTTACTCCATGGACCCCACTGCTCTGAGAAGGGTGCTCTTCCTCCAGGGATGGGAGCGGGGGGGAAGACGCCATCGTGTGCGTACTTTGGGGGGGGGGGACTGGGGGGACCTGTGCTTTCTCTCCACATTTCCACCTTCATGGAATTAGAGTCACCCACACACTTCAAAGAGATTTAGTCCTAAGAGTCTGTTCTCCAAGCCCAGGCACACAAGGGTCAGTGCTGTCCCTCCTGTTTTAAGTCTTGGGAAAACGTTCTTCCATGTTGTGTCGTGTGTGTGTCCTGACACAGCATGGCCTGGGGCTTAGGTAGAGAACGTGCTGGTCTCTGTGCACATTTGTGGTGATAGGCAGAGAAGTAGACAGACAACAGTGTCTTATACGTGGAGACCCAGGCTCTCTCTGTATATATCTAGAGCTAGCCCAGGCTGGCCATGGGCAGTGGGGCAGGGAGGGAGTGGTGATTGACAGGGTATGCACCACCGTGCCAGAACCCGGGGGAAGCCAGGAGTTTGGGGCAGCTGCCACCCTGCAGCCTGGGCTACGGTGGGTGTGGGCAGGTGAGAGGTGATGCTCTGGAACAGCGCAGGGCCCTGGACCGACAGCCCCAGCAGCACGGTGAGGGCACAGTGAGCCACGGCTGCCAGAACATGCAGACCTGGGTGAGCCCGGGCACCTGCAGCTCCTCACAGAGGTGTCTCCTCGGCTGCCTCGTGGAGATGTCACCACATGAGAGACAGCACCTGTGGTCCTTGCAGGGTGACGGGTGAAGTGAGGCTCTCAAGGTAGGAGGTGCTCTGAGAGCCACAGAGGGAAGGGGTGGGAGGTCTGGCTCTGCCCAGGTGAGCTTTAATGAGGACGGAGCCCCTGCCTGCTGTCTGGGGCGCCCATGGAGAAGGGGATGCCTGGCCCTGACAAAGGACACACCTGCTGACTGCCCCTGTCCTCATGTGGGAGGCCTGGCCCAGGACCCAGACCAGCCAGGGGGCAAACAGAGGGCAGGGGAGGACTGTCACCTCCAAGGTCTCCAGGGAAAGAAGACATGCAAGGTTTCAGGGGCCTGGCCACAAGACACGCTGAGAATCCCCTATGCTACCAAGTCCTGGATCTTCCTGGTCAGAGCTTCCCTCAGTTTATATCTTTCCTCACAGATTTTGCTGTAAGAGTACGAATAAGCCTGGGGACATCTTTGGTCCTTTCTGTGAAAACTTGATTAGCTAAGTGTGCTCAGTCGCTGCTTCCCAGGTCTGCTTCCCTGTCACCTGCGTGACGCAATTTAGTCATTCACCTGAACTTCCTGCCAGGATGTGTCAATAGGTCCCTTTCTTTATGGTCTATAGCGTGTCCCTTAATCCTCACAAGTTCTCAGCAGAGATGCTATCACAACCCAGTCCCTCCATCAGTGTGTTCATGTAGAATCGCTGCCCCCCTCAGATAATCTGGCTTCTCCCCCCACCTCACTTCCTCCTGAGCCCACAGCAGCAGAGGCGGGAGTGGCCCTGGTCACGTGAGCAGCTCAGAGCCCGCAGCCTCTGGGATGTGCTCACAGTCCTTCCACCTTCCCTTCATCTAACGCCCCGTCGATTTCCACCTGGTTAGGAATTTTATAGCAGAACGCCTCTCAGATCAAACTAAATATGTAGCCGTTTCTGTTATGGCTGTAAAAATGATTTTAAAAAATGATGTGACTTAGAACAAATATACAGACAAAATCATTTAGTGAAATTGTGGAATTATTTTTAGTGAGGGGGGAAAGAGTCTAATTAATTATGACATAATGAACAAAATGTTGTGCCAAGATTATTGAGCTACTAAATCTGTAAATTGATTCATTTTAATGCAAACTTGATACTACTTTGGAAGCAAACTTATCTCCTTTAACGGTTGAGGTAGGAGACACGGACTCTAAGATATAGTGAGGGTATAGGTCCAAAATGGTATCATAAAATGGGTCGGAATTTTTTCCTTTTTTTTTTTCCCCAAGAGATTTTTTCTACAGGGCATATGAGCTCACCAGAGAGGCAGAGACAGAGACAGAAAGTGAGAAATCACCCCTCAGGGAGGATGGCCATACTACAATCCTTTGTCCTCGATGGTCCTCTCAGAATTTGGGGCATGCATGCACACACACCTGGTGTGAGTTTCAAGCTGCCGGATCTGAACCTCAAATCCCAGTTGGCCATGTGGGCATCCCGCACCTTCACCACCATGCCTGACCAGCCTGGAGCTTTCCTGGCAGAGATGGCTTACAGCAGGGACTCGGTGAGTGACCGAGGCAGTATGACCTGGGCTAAAACAAAGGCCTCTTTTCCCAGCCCCTCCATGTTCCAGGAAGAAGATAATGGTTTTTATGACCCAAAGCTTCTAGACAAAGATTCTCCTGACCTTCATTCCTACCCCCAAATTAGGAGAAAAATGGAGCCCACCCAGTGTGTGTCCCACCCCATCACGAGGGGAATGCACGTGTGAGCCTCACCTAGACCAAGCTCAGACCAAGCCCATTCTGGTCAATATTAAACCCCTCGCCTCATTCCTCCTCATCGGCAACCTGCTTTCTGGGACTAGCTCTTTGCTCTGGAGCTCTGTTCTCGTGGCCCCTCTTCATAAACTCTGCTTGCTATCCTCTCTGTGTGTCTGAACCTCTAAATCTTTGGGAAGTGTGGACAAGAACTCAGTTCCCACTGTGGGTGCTCAGCCTGGTAGCCCCAGCACCCATGTGTCCCTGCATCAATGTTACAATGTAATCTGAATTCTCGATATATAACATACATTTTCAGGATTTGGTAGCCTTCGGGAGTGTGCATTTCAGGATTAAAGAGGGAGAAAATTTTATTGCCATCCAAGCTTTGGAGATATGCAGAACTTCCTGAGAGTGGGCCTTGGGTTTGAGGACTACTCTGGACCTGCTGGACAGATTCTGCCATTGAGCTGATGGCTGATGAATGAACTCCGTCACTCCCGGTTACAGTTTCTCTGAACTTCCCCTTCCGTTCCCACTCACTGAACTCTGTCTTCAGGAAGCTTGGTATTTCCCAGAATGCCATGGGCTGGTCCTGGTGCTGTCCCTGCTGTGGCCCTGGAAAGAGGCAGGCAGTCTTCCTGGGACCCTGATGTCATCTCAGAGAAGGGAGGAGGGCCTCAGAGAACCCAGATCTGCTTCCTCGTGGGCCGAACGAGACGTCATCACTGGCTGCCTCCTGGCGTGGTTGAAGACCAGAGTCAGGACAGGACACCACAATGTAAATCCCAGTTGAGGCTCCAGTTCCATAGCACTGATGTGAAAATTATTGCAAGTTTAGTCATTATTTTGTAAAGCACTGGGAGAAAATTTCAGTATGAGTAACTTTTTATAATACTAGGAAGAAATATATTGCATGAATACAAACTGAGAGTCACAGAGCAGAATCTATGGGGCCTGAGGTTTTAGTCCCACTTCCCCATCGGTCTGTGTCACTGTGGCAAGTACTGCTGTGCCATGTACTGCAGTAATAGTCGGCCTCGTCCTCGGGCTGCAGCCCCGAGATGTGCAGAACACCTGCATTGGCCGAGGTGTCCTTGGATCCAGAGAAGCGGCTGGGGACGCCGGAGCCCTGGTGCTTATTGGAGTCTGAGTAGTACCACAGGAGATAGCGGGGAGGGCTCCCTGGCTTCTGCTGGTGCCAGTGTATGTAGTAGCTACCAACACTGAAGCCACTGCTCAGGGTGCAGGTGAGTCTGGCAGATGCTCCAGGAGATGCAGAGAGGGAGGACGGCTGAGTCAGCACAGGCTGGGACAGGGAACCTGCAGACACAGACATGTGAGTGACAAAGCACAGTGACCACGCTCATGGGCCTCAGCTTGAAGATACTGAAGTAGGTTGGGGCCTGCCCTATGTCCCTAAGGACCACCCCTACCTGTGCAGTGAGAGAGGAGCATGAGGAGGAGAGGAGTCCAGGCCATGGTGGACACAGCCCCTGGTACCCACATGACTGGGCTGCCCCAGGTCCCCTTTTCTTCCCACCCTCTGCCACAGGAGGGGCTCTTCATGCAAATGTGTGTCCATCCAGTAACTGCCTGGCCCCTCCCTGAGCCCTGGGCTGGGGCTCAGCTCACACTGGAGAGTGAGGGGGAGGGATATTGGCTTGACCCCTTGGGGAGCCCTGGGAGGAAGCACCTCCTGGGACAGCACAGAGGGCCTTCTTCTGGGGACTGTGCCAGTCAGAGAGGACACAGCTGCTGGGTCCCCATCAGGGAGCACAGGGTCATCGCTAGGTGTAGGCCCCTCTGATGAAATGTCCTGACTGAGCAGCTGCGCACAGTCCACGGGGCAGTCCACCAGTGCCCCTGCTGGTTGTACCACATAGGGACCTAGAAGCCCAGCTGGCTCCTACAACTCCCCAACCCTGTCTGTGCTCATTTCGAAGGCCCTGATTCCTAAGGCATGACAGTGTGATCCAGACGGTCTCCCTCCCAGCAGGTGCAGACATGCACACAGGCACAACCCATGGCCTCAGCCCCAGGACAGCCGAATAAAGTCTTCCTGGAGCACACGTGCCTTCAGAGAAGGTGGAAACAATGGGGACACTGAGCGCCCGTCCCGAGAAGGTATCAGCTACCCTGTGAGGTGCAAGCATCCTTCACAGCCTGAATTTCCACCAGGCTGAAACTTTCCATGCAAGTGTCACATCATCGTGGAAGTGGAATGAACTGTGAGTTGTAGTTTTGTAGAAACAACTTAACTTAGTGAATTTCAGTGAAGATAATCTATTTTGAAACAAAAACAGTTGAAGCTGTGCAAGTTTAATTTCCAGAATTGCTCAAACCTCATCTGGACAGAAACACTGAAAGATCTTGTGTTCTAATGCCTCAGTTCCTTGAAGTTCCTTTGCCTGAGGTCAGTTCGACAGGTGAAGGAGGGTTTCTGGACCCCAGTCCTAAGGGAGATGACTGTACTCATATAGATACACCGCCAGGCATGGAGTCCATCTTTAGAAACTCACGTTTGTAGAAATTATTCCTACCAGTGCACTGCAGTGAGACATCAAGTCATAGTTCTCAGCACTGACTTGAGTATTGCAATGTATTCCTGAGTGTTGTTAAAAGTGTGGATGGGGGACCAGCAGTTGGCACGATGGTTATGTCGCTGGACTCCCATGTAGTCGACCCTCCTCCTCTGAGCCTCATGAGGGAAGAGCAGCTCACAGGACAGAGGAGAATCAGCAGCTGGAAGGAGGGGACGTCTTCCTATAGCTGTCATGGGGGCCGGGCCTGGGGCACACTGGGTCAGGGGCTGACCAGGTGCTGTGAGTGCACACAGGGCTCTGAGTCAGGTCAAGACCCTGGACTGGGCATGGATCAATGTACAGGTCAGCCACTGCCTTCCTGGTCCATCATCTCCCTGAGGGACCCTGAGCCCTGATGACTGACTTATGTCACTGAAGGCATGACCAGGCTCAGAGGACACAGCAAAGGATTAAAAAAATGTGTTCACTAAGGAACAGGGGGAGTCACTTTCACATCCATTGGTCTTTAGAAAATATTTGTGGGCTCAAGAAGGGACAAGAGAAGTCCCCCTGAGCCAGCCATGCTCCCGGGCAGAGCAGCAGTGAGGCCACATGCAGGGACCATGCAGGGGAGGTTTCAGTCTCACTTCCCCGTGGTCTGGAACACTGAGTGCCGGTGCTGGCATGTACCGTACCACAGTAATCGTCGGCCTTGTCCTCAGCTTCAGCCCGGAGATGTCCAGAACACCTGCATTGGCTGAGGTGTCCTTGGATCCAGAGAGGCAGCTGGAGACCCCGGAGCCCTGGTGCTTGTCTGAATCTGACTTGCTCCTTAGGAGACAGCAGGGAGGCAACCCTGACTTCTGCTGGTACCAGGATATGTAGTAGCTTCCCACACTGAAGCCACTGCTCAGGGCGCAGATGAGTCTGGCAGATGCTCCAGGAGATGCAGAGAGGGAGGGCGGCTGAGTCAGCACAGGCTGGGACAGGGAACCTGCAGACACAGACACACTTAGGAATTGGAGGGGGCTGGGTTAAGACTGCAACATGTGCCTGTTTTGTGGAACAGAATTCAGTCCACAGCAAGCAGTAACTACTGTCATTTTTTATTAATGAGAATGAGTTATAGGAGGGTAAAGTATGTAAGAGTGGAAATGACATTTTTCAAAGTATAACTTTTTCAAGCAATTTGGGCAATCATTTGATCACGGTAAATTATAACATTTTAGTCACTTCTATGAGTACATGTTTTAATCAAGTTGAGATGTAGAGTTAAGAGAAGTTAAACCCAGCTTCAGTGTGGTCCAACCATTACCATTGTCCATGTCCAGGGATTTTCCCTGTCCCAAACAGGAACTGTGCACCATTGAATGGTGACACCCTCTCCTCCTTCCCCACAGTATCTGGTGACCAGTGGAGAATGGAGGGAAGTCGGACTGGACAGGGAGGAAGCTCCCAGGGCTTCATGAACCCACCTCAATGCAGGAAGTGCCAGAGAGGAGAGAGCAGTGCCCCTGGTGGCCCCTGGGAGTTGCTGATTGACCCAGAAAGGCCCTTTCTCTGGGCTGAGCTGCTCATTCCTGAGGAAGTATGGGCTGCCCACTAGGGGTCACTGCATCCATGAGCCCTTTGGTAGTGTGTCCAGCACTTCCATCTCTCCCTCCCACAGTGTGTCATGAACATACACTGAGAGACCAAGGCTCTTAATGGACATGTCAGAGGATTTTTGCCTTCTCTACACTTTCTTTCCAACACCAGCTTACACACCTCCAGAGACCTGTCCAAGGTGCT
>JAKSZU010000026.1:19562011-19658739 GCA_026018925.1 Tupaia tana | reverse complement strand
CTGGCTGCTCTGCCGCACGGGGGTGTGAAATGCAGAACTGTCCACCTTGACCTGCCTTAGAAGCTGAGGGCAAAGGGAACCAGCAGTTGGAGTAATGGCTATGTCGCTGGACTCCCACATAGTCGACCGCGGTTCGCGTCCCGGACCCGGTGGCTTAAAAACTCATGCCGGGCGAGTGTGCGTGCGTGCCCAAGATCCCAAGAGGAGAATGGAGGAGAAGGGATTGTGGCGTGACCATCCCTCCTGGGGGGTGATTTCTCGCTTTCTATCTCTATGTCTCTCTCTGTCTGTCTGGCGAGTGCACGCGCCCTATAATGAAAATCTCTCCAAAAAAAAAAAAAAAAAAAGAATCTGAGGGCCAAGAACTACAGGGACCTCCCTGCCTCTCCATCACCACCAGATTGAGACCTGAGGGGACACCCTGTAACCAAGGATCGGAGAGCTGATGAGGGTGGTGAGACCACAGGGAGGAGGAATGTTATCAGCATGGTTTTATTTGCTGGAGTGTGTGTGCGCCAGCCAGATAGAGACAGAGAGCAGGAAAGTGAGAAAGCACCTGCCATGCGGGATGGCTGCACTGCAGTTGGAATCCCCTCTATTTCTCCTTTCAGGATTTGGGCACCCACATGCGTCTCAGCTTGTAATTCAAGTTGTGATTCCAGGATTCAAACCTGCAGTTGGTTATTGGGCTCCCTCTGCATTAACGCCCACACCAACGGATGACCCGCACGTGTTATCTGACCTTCATGAAGGAATTCTGGGTTAGGGTATGTCAATGTTTCTTGAAGCAACTGTATTGGGTGAGAAGTCTCAGGTCCTAATGTTCTGCCTTTTAAAGACACAGGTCATTGACTTTTGTATTTGTACACAGTCAATAAAAACCACAGTCCAGTTAGAAGTATTCAATCACCCAAAAAAGGTCCCTCCCCAACTTTGTTCGAATAGCTGCATTTTTGTGGTGATATTGGTGCTCAAAACATTTTAGTGGTGATAAGAACTCTTTGAACAAATTTACACAAAGCCAATAACTAAGTGTACAAAGCAATATTGCCAAGTGGGACTGAACTAGTACCACAAATTCCTAGGACTTAGTAACCTGAAATAACAGGAATTTTATCAATTCCTCATTAACCTCTCCTCCAATTCCCGGGAACAACCATTCTACTCTGCTTCTGTGTTTCACCTGGATTTTTCCTTCTGTTTTATTTTATTGTTTAAGGTTTTGTATAGGTGTGTGCACTCACCAGAGACAGATCGGGCATGTGAGAAATCTTCCCTCGGGGGAGAGGGCCATGCCTCAATCCTTTCTCCATTTTCCTCTCAGGATTTGGGGCTCACACCCACACACGCTCAGTGGGATTCTCAAGCTACCAGGTGAGGGACTCCAACCTAAGGGTTAGCTAGGCGAGATCCAGTACGTGACCCACCGCGCCCTCTGCTGGCCATTTTACCTACTTACAAGATTCATGTAACTGCCATTATGAAACACTTGCCATTTCCAACTGATTTATTGCATTAGCATAAAGTCCTCAGTGTTCACAACGTTGTTATGTGTGATAGGATTTCCTTTAAGATTTATTTTAAATTGTGAAATAATTGTGTTTGGATGTATACACACAACATATCAAGATTCAGTGAAGCTAGGTGAGATCCACCGGGCACGGAAAGACAAGCTCTGTACTCTACCTCTAAGTGAAATGCCAGGACCTTGCTGTGTTGGTAATTATAACTTTGCAGTATATTTGGAAGGACAGTAACATGATGCCTTCAGCTCTGTCCATGTTGTTCAAGATTGCTTTAGCTACATGGGTCTTTAGTGCTTCCACAAAAACTTCATGATTTTTCTTCCTATTTCTGTGAGAAGAACATCACTGGTATTTTAATAGGACCTGGATCTCTATATTTAGCAATATGAATTCTTGTAATCCATAAATGGGAAATATCATTTAATCTTTTTTTGTCTCCAATTCCTTTTCTTTTCTTCTTTTTATTTTGTAATTTGCTAGAAGGCATGTGTGCTCACTATCAGGACCTGGACAGGATTGCTTTCCTCAGTGGACCTGGCCGCACCTGGTCCTGAGGCTCCAGGGGTCACTCCTCAGGTAGGTCTCAGCCACAGCCTTCCTTTGGAGGTTGGCACCCTGGGCATCTCCTCTGGAGTTCTCCTGTGTCCTGTGGAATATCCTGCTCCTGAAACTAGCCACAGACCTGGCTGCCACCTGTGTGTCCACCCACCACCAAAATGGGTGCACGGAGGCAACTCAGCTTCCACAGAGAGTCCCCGAAGACCTTAACATGCCTCTTGCTGGCTGATTGGCAGGGCGTGGCTGGAGCAGAGCAGCCACAAAGAGATCTTGGAGCCCAGGGACCTCGGGACAGGACGGGGTGGCAGAGAATGCACAGGGCAGGTGCTGGCTGGAGGAGCTCATGCTGCTCCCTCCACAGCTTCCTAGCCTGGGTGTGAACACATTCCCTCTGTGGGGAGCTGGAATGTCTCAGGTACATGGCTCAGGCTTGCCCATCCTCCTGCAAGTACCATGTCTCTCTGTCTCTGTCTCTCTAACTGATGAGGCACAATCAAAATAGGATCTCTGTGCACTTGTAGATGATGGTGGTGGGTGAAGTCCAGGTGAGGCATGTGTCAAGGCCAAGGTCAAGGACTTGCATCTCCAGGAATCGCCCAGTGCCCTTTGCTGTGGGGGCAGCTCACACACGTTGAATATGGACAGAGGTGAGGAGACCTGGTGACAGCATTGTGCTATGGACACACGTATGAACAGCTCCACAACACAGAAACCTGAGCTCCATTAGGGTAGGGGGGTGGCAACAACCCTGCATGTCCACACACAAAACTAATGTCGCAATGTCCTGAGAAAACATGTGCATGCAGGGGACCTGCTGCTGTGACTTCAGTTCCCACAGGGTCTGGGAAGGTGGGAACTCTTGGGCTGGCCTGGAAAACTCCTCTCTGCACTGAGTCAGGCCTGAGGGGAGGGAATGGGCTCAGGGCAGCTCACACAGGAGGTTTTGGTCTCACTTCCCCTCTGCCTGTGTCACTGTGGGTTACACGAAGCTGCTACCACTGCCATGGTTGACCCCACAGTGGTAGTCACTCTCGTCATCTTCCTGGAGGTTCTGGATGGTCAGGAACCGATCCAGGCCAGAGCCTGAGCCTGAGAAGCGATCAGGGATCCCGTCCCCCTTGGATCTCACAATGCCACCAGTGCCCACTCTCATCACAAACCGAGGGCCCTTCCCTGGGCTCTGCTGGTACCAGTCCACCGTGTACCTATCATAGCCACTGCTCAGGGTGCAGGTGAGTCTGACTGCTTGTCCCAGGGAGGCAGATGCAGAGGGCGGCTGAGTCACAGTTGGCTGGGAGAGGGACCCTAGAAACACAGATCCTCATTAGGGCTTCAAGGAGGGGGAGAGCCAGTGAGCTGTTGCATGAGCAAGGACAGGGGTGGGGTTGGGGGACTGGAGGTGGAGGACCCTATGGACGCACTGCCCACTGCCCACCCTGACCTGTGAGGAGAGTGAGGAGGGTGAGGAGGAGAGGAGCCCAGGCCATGGTGGGGGTCCCAGTGCTGGATCCTTCAGGTCATCAGCTTAGCAGGGCTCCTGAGCCTCTTATCCCCTCAGCACAGGACTGGGCTGGGCACAGCCCTCCCTGCAAACCCTCCATGCAAATCTGCTTCCCCAGAGTGTGGTCTAACCTGCTCAGGGAGCTCAGAGTGAGAGCTCAGTTTTACTTGATTCCCAGAGTTTGTCTCCCCCTAGTGGCCCAGGCAGTGACCATAACCCTCAAGGCTCAGAGAAGCCTCCCTGGGTCTCTGAGTCACAGCCTGTTGGTGGTGCCCAAGTGCGTGTCCTGGGCTGTCCTCAGGCTCCACTTCCACGGTCTCAGCCACTGTCTGCAGTGCTTTTGCCTGTCTGGTGTCCACCGTGGAATGCAGCTACTGGAACTCTTCATCCTGGAGCCAGCCCAAGGAATATGGCCAAACTTTCTTCTCAGAATCACAGAGTCCTTCAGCTCGTATTGTACAGTAACCAATAATGTGACCACACAGGGCAGTCCCCCTCCTTGGTCCTGGGAGACAGAAGTGGGGACATTATTCCTTTCTCAAGTTCACTGTGTCCTTCACAGGAGACATTCTCCCCCATAAGCAGGTGATGCTGAGTGTTGTCACTGGGTCTCTAACTGCTTCCCAGGGAGGCACTCTGGACAGGTGAAAGGTCATCACAGGATGATGGTTTAACTGCAGACATTTGGGTACAATCTGGCCCTGAGCAAGAGGGAATGGAGTAAGAAAGTTGTAAGAAGCAACTTACATTCAGTTTCATTGTCCAAATTTTAAATTCTCTTTATATAATGAGGGCCTGAGTAACAAAGTCGTTGTGATGAATACATTTGCATTACATTAAAAATAAATATCGGTTCAATGTTACCATTCTCTTTTTATGTGTAGATATTTTAGATCCTGAGCCTTTTTCTTCGTAACCTGCTATGTAGCCATGATGCATTTGTATGAAACAGTTGTTGGAGGGGAAACAATATAGAACAAGGGATGTCACCTGGGGAGTTGGTGGCCTATTCACTGGAAGGTATCTTTTCTGTTGTCATTCTTCCTCGGGGCACATCTGTTGACTCTGTGGAGATGTGTCTTATTCACCCTAGACTTAGTCCTGTAAAATGAGTGAGACTGTGCCCGTCCAGCCCTGTCCCACCTGAATGGATCCCAGACACACACACACCCAGGGCTGATCTGTGCTGAGCAGACACCTCAGTCTACTCCCCAGACTGAGTCAAGTGAGTGTGGAGTTGTCCCTCACCCCACAACCATGAGGGTTAAGCAGGAAGCTGCACAGGGACATAGATGGGCATTAAAGAGGCTGCTCTGGCTCCCTGAGGATCCGGATTCCAGGCCTACACTGCCCCCTGGTGGCCAGAGGAAAGGTTCACTCAGCCTGGAAGGGCTCAGGTCTTGACAGTCAGAGCCTGGCTGGGCCTTCTCCAGCCATCATGGCCCAGCCCTGAAAGGTGAGTCTCAATGGTGAGTGTAGGCAGGAACTTGGGCTAGATCTGAAGAGACCAGAGACAGGAATGGTGGCTGCAGCACGTGAGGAAAATGTGTGCACAGGCCTAGGCTTTCGTGAGGGAAATCATATGAATCTGCTCCAGAGAGAAGACCATGGTCACTGCAGATGGTCCCTACTTTTATAGAAGACCCACATCTGAGGTTAGTCTTGAAATAATAATATACAATGTACAATAGTACAGTGAAAACCCCGAGTAATGGTTTGCTAGGCTGTCACAACCAAACAGCACAGGCTGGGTGAATCACTTAATCCTGGATTTACAAAGATTTATTTTCTGATGGTTCTGGAGACTGGAAGTTCAGGGTCAGCGCCTCATCAGGTCTGGTCTCCCCTAGAGCCTCTCTCTGTGGTTGCACATGAGCACCTTCCCACGTGTCTTCTCACGTGCTTTCCTCCTTCCACATTGCCTGTATGCAAACCTTGCTCTGTCAGGGCACAGCCTCGTTGGACAAGGGCCCCACCTTTATGACCTCATTTCTTTCTAGTTACCTCCTGAGAGGTCCTGTCTGTGAAGATGGTCACACTGGAGGGGGGTGGGGTAAGACTGCAGCATGTGACTGTTTTGTGGAACAGAATTTAGTCCACAGCAAGCAGTAATTACTGTCATTTTTTATTAATGAGGGTGAATTATAGCAAAGTATGTAAGTGTGGAAATGACAATTTTTTAAAGAGGCTTTTGCTATAGGGTGCATGCACTTGCCAGAAAGACAGAGAGAGACAGAAAGTGAGAAATCACCCCCTGGGGAGATGACCACGCCACACTCCCTTCTCCTCCTTTCTCCTCTTGGGATCTTGGGCACGCATGTACACATACCTGGCATGAGTTTAAGCCACCGGGTCCAGGACTCAAACTGCGGTCAACTACATGGGAGTCCAGTGACATAGCCATTACGCTAACTGCTCTTCCCAAGAAATGACATTTTTCAAAATATAACTTTTTCATACAATTTAGGCAATCACTTGATCATGCTAAATTATAACATTTTAGTCACTTCTATGAGTACATGTTTTAATCAAGTTGAGATGTAGAGTTAAGAGAAGTTAAGCCCATGTGCAGTGTGGTCCAACTATTACCATTGTCCATGTCCAGGGGTTTTTCACTGTCTCAAACAGGGACTGTGTACCATTGAAAAAATGACACCCTCTCCTCCTTCCCCGCAGTATCTGGTGACCAGAGGAGAATGGAGGGAAGTTGAACTGGATAGGGAGGAAGTTCCCAGGGCTCATGAACCCACCTCAATGCAGCAAGTGCCAGAGAGGAGACAGCAGCACCCCTGGTGGCCCCTGGGAGATGCTGATTGACCCAGAAAGGCCCTTTCTCTGGGCTGAGCTTCTCAACCCTGAGGGACTATGGGCTGCCCACTAGGGGACACTGCATCCATAAGCCCTTTGGTAGTGTGTCCAGCACATCCATCTCTCCCTCCCACAGTGTGTCATGAACATACACTGAGAGAACAAGGCTCTTAATGGGACATGTGAGAGGTTATTTGCCTTCTCTTTCCTTCCATCACCAGCTTAAACGTCTTCCGGAGAACTGTCCAAGGTGCTGTTTTCAGCCTGACTCCCTCATGGTCAAGAATTCTTTCAAATGAACATGGGTACTACTTGATGTTATGCGGAAGAATGTTTGAATTTCTAGTTCATTGAAGTTGACCTATTATATTCATAATACTCTTCATGGTTGTTTATATGCCCTCATATTTCCAGAATTAGAAATGAGTCTATGCTATGTGCCATTTATTTACTTTTATATTTACCACAGAACATGTGAGATCACCAGAGAGAGGGAGAGAAAGAAGGACAGAGACAGCAATGGAACGTGGCCACACTGGACTCCTTTATCCTCCATTTTCCATCCAGTCGGGGTCTGTGTCAAGCACCCACACACACCTCAGCTATTCCTGAAGCTGGGTCAGCCCAGTGGGCTCCGGCGCCCAATGCACAGTGCTTCACCTCTGTGCTACAGGGCTGGGCCTGTGCCCTTTATTTTTCCTCCTTAGAAATCTTTCCTGCATGTTTGGTTCCACTATTCCATGATGCCACTTGATTAGGTCCTTTGCTTAAGGGAAGATGTTTGGTCATGGAATAAGTATATGTGTGTTCGTAATCGTATATACATGTTCATGTCTTTCTCTATATATTTACGTGTATTTGTGGAACTCCTCTCATGGAGGCCCATCAACTCTCTCTCTATGGACAGTGGAGGAGCTTGTAGAGTCAAACTATATACCTGGGTGCTGGGAAGTAAGCAGGAAGACAGGAAGCCCACCATGATTGCCTTGTGCCAGGAGGAAGGAGTGAGAGGGGTCATTGGAGGAGTCCGACCTGGTGGGGCCCCAGGATCTGTTTTGAGTCTTCGACCTTTGAGCGTAGCTTTGGTCGGCTCAGCACGTTGGGCAAGGCCGCTGCTGTCCGACCCCCCCACCCCCTCCGACCTATGAGCAAAGCTTGGGTCGACTCAGCATGTTGGCAAGGCCGTTTGTTGTATGCTCCGGAGACTGCAGTAGCCTTGCTGGGAAGCAACCCCACTCTGACTCCCTAATATATTATTATAAAAGAATTACATATCTCTCATACATCTTGAGTATGTGATAAGATTTCCCGAAAGTCTCCCGACCACTCCCCTTTGCCCTGATCACCTACTGTTAATTACAATGCTTCATCCCTGTGGTCACAATAGAGGTGTGCTGAAGTTTTATCTAGGCAGAAATAATCTTCTTGACTTTTGGAAGACCCTTCAAGATACACTTAATGGGGAACCAACAGTTAGCGTAATGGCTATGTCGCTGGACTCCCACGTAGTTGACCGCAGTTCGCGTCCCAGACCTGGTGGCTTTAAACTCACACCGGGCATGTGTGCGTGCGTGCCCAAGATCCAGAGAGGAAAATGGAGGAGAAGGGATTGCGGCGTGACCATCCCCCCTGGGGGGTGATTTCTCGCTTTCTGTCTCTAATGTCTCTCTCGGTCTGTCTGGCGGGCGCACGCGCCCTATAGCGAAAATCTCTCAAAAAAAAAAAAAAGATACATTTAACATAAGCTTAAAAATAATCTTTTCTTTACATAAAATAGGATTAGGACGAAATTGGCCCAGGACATCCCCACCAAGTGAAATAGATATATTAGGATTCCTTAAATTAAGTTTTAGATCCCTATAAAATTATATAAGTATCATTCTTTATTGAGATCCATAAGAACTAATACCTATACTTAAGATTTTCTTTTTAGCATCATACTCAGTAATCAGAAGATGGCTGTCACCGAGCATCGACTGAAAATTAACTCTGCTTGCTGGAGGCTATTTCCTGAGACGGCATTCCATGAAGTTCCCGAAGACCTGCCTACATCAAACAAACAATGGCTGAACTGTAATGGACCCACCCTTAATCCAACCCTGATCAGAATCTATGTTCCCTATTGTTAAAACTTTATGAACTAATCATTAGAACACATAGCCCCTCACCCGTTTACTTGCATGTATCATATTTTCAATAAAAAGGCACGATGATTCCTAGCAGTTGTCACTCTTCAGAGAGCGATCTCTGGGAGTGCCTGACTGAGGATGTGCACGAAAATGGCACCGAGGCCTCAGTCTTTCCTTCCTGCGCTGCCTCCAACGAGATAGCCCACCCCCGCCGAGGCTGGACCCCAGCCGGCCATCTCTCTCCTTTCATTTGTTCCTAAAGGCCTTGGTGTCAGATGATGGAGGAGGGTAAAGAAAAGAGGATCAGACTGACTGAAATAACCCACAGTTGAGAGCCAGTCTTCATTTTGGCATTGAGACCCTCCTTTCCCAAATGCTTTTTTTTTTTTTAGAGGATTTCTTGCTATAGGGTGTGTGAACTCACCAGTAATACAAAGACAGAGAGACAGAAAGTGAGAAATCACCACCCAAAGGGGGTGGCCACACCGCAATCCTTTCACCTCCATTCTCCTCTCAGGATCTTGGGCAGGCACACACATGTGCCCAGTGTGAGTTTAAGCCACTGTGTTTGGGACTTGAACTGCAGTCAACTACATGAAAGTCCAGTGACATAGCCAGTATGCCTACTGCTAGTCCCCCTAAATGCTCTTTATTTTCAGCCTGAGTCAAGTCCCTCTATGTGACTGTCCATGGTGTGACTGTCTACTGATGTCAGCCAGAGCTGACCTGGATCACTCGAGGCACCTGGACCTTCAGTCGTAAGGTCGGCACAGAGGGGGTTCTATGGAAGGATTTTTTTTTTACCTATGGGGAAATATTGAGAGAGAAACTTTTAAGATAACTTCTCTTTGGAACAATGTCAGTACATGTTTTTTAACACCAACAGAGGCCCTGAGGTTTTTGTCCCACTTCCCCATCTGCCCGTGTCACTGTGAGAACCACTACTGTGCCCAATGAGACAGTAATACATGGCCTCGTCGTCAGCCTGGATCTCAGAGATGTGCAGAAACGCTGTGTTCTTCGACTTATCTTTGGATCCAGAGAATCGACTGGGGACCCCAGGCCCCAACTGCTTTTCGGAGTCTGAGTAGTAGTACAGGAACCACCGGGGAGGGCTCTGTGGCTTCTGCTGGTACCAGTGCATATTCTTGCCACCGACATTGATGTCACTGCTCAGGACACAGCCAAGTTTGACTGTTTCTCCAGGAGATGCAGAGAGGGAGGGCGGCTGGGTCAGCACAAGCTGGGCGAAGCAACCTGCAGACACAGACACTCATGGGTAATGGGGTACAGACGAGGGTACACTGCTTAGGGCCTGAGACAGAGGGGCTGACACAGGCCAGGGGCCACCCTGGTGTCTGACACCAGGCCTCACCTGTGCAGTGAGAAAGGATGAAGAGAAGGACAGGAGTCCAAGCCATGGTGAACACAGCCCTGCCGAGGTCCCTGTGCAGGAGCCGCCCTACCCCAGGCCTCTTATCTTCCCTACTGGCAGGAAGGGGAGGGGCGTCCACACAGATTTGCTCCCCCTGGTGGTGATCTCTGCTGCACTGTCAGTCCAGCTGAAGGCGGAGCTTAGCTATGAGACCAAAGAAACTGAAATGTAAGAGTCAGAGCTGATCCCATGGGGGTGAGGGGGAAGTAGCTACTGGGCAGAGTCTCATTCCACACAGCTGTGAGCAGGACTGTGGGCCCATCCTAAAGCAGACAGGGCTGGGTGTCCCCATCAGTACAAACAGGCTCCCATGGCCCAGACCTGGGAATGTAAGGAAGACACAGCTGTGGACACCCACTTTACACATTGAGACAGACCTGCAGCTCCCCTTGCTCTCCACTGGGTGGGCTTCGGTCTCTCTCTAGACATGATGACAGGGGCTAGGCCTGTCCTCTGATCACTGCCATTCCATGACCATCGACCACACACCCTGGTGTCCCTGAGCAACTAGTAATAATAAATAAACTTTTCCAGGGAAGGCATTTGGACTGCTAGGACAGGAGTCGTGGACAATATGATTACTGTTCCCTGTGAGGAGGCTGCAGGGAGTGAGAACACAAAGGGCTCTGGGGCACCGTCTTAAGCATCTCCTTCCTCAAGACCCAGGGACAGAGGGGAATGGGAACTGGGTCTGAGTGAGGAGTGTGGTCCTGCATCAGCACAAGCAGAACCAGGTCTGAGGAACTGAGCAGGTGCTGAGAAGATGCCCCAGAGGGTGCATGTTCAGCCTTGTGCTGCTGATGATGTGCAATCTATGAGGGACGGCCTGTGACAGTGGTGTCATGAGGGCCAGAGGCTAGATCGAGACCTGGATGTGACACAGGCTGTCCCACCTGGATTTGTGCAAGTACTCCCTATGATGTTTGTAAAAATATTTGCCTACAAGTACATTTCAGTAAGTGTAACCCCCACCAGCACGTAGCATGGTGGTTAAGGTGCTGGACTCCCACATGGTCAAGGTTTGAATCTCAGGCCTGGTGCCTTTCTCTCTCTCTCTCTCTCTCTCTCTCTCTCTCTCTCTCTCTCTCTCTCTCTCTCCCCCCCTCTCTGTTTCTTTCTGGTGAGTATATTTGCCCTATAGCAAGATGAAAACAAATTGTAAGTAAAATTAAATATTAATAATAATAAAAAAAGAAAGAAATGTGGGACCAGCAGATGGTGAAATGGTTATGTAGCTGGACACCCAAGTAGTTGACAACAGTGTGAATTCTGGACCTGGTTGCTTAAACTCGCCAGACGCATGTCCAAGGTCCTAAGAGGACAATGGAGGAGAAGGGAGTGTGGAGTGGCCCTGCCCCCTGGGGGGAGTGATTTCTCACTTCTGTTTCCTCTGTCTTCCTCTGTCTCTCTCATGAGTGCAAGTGCCCTATAGCAAAAAATATCTCCTAAAGAAAAAAAAAAAAGAAATATAACCTCAGTGTTCAGGACACAAGATGGTGCCCAGGATACAGGGGTGGTAGAACTGACGAGGTGAATTTGTGCAGTGTCCTATGGCCTTGAAGTGGCTGAAAAAGGAAGAGTATTTGGATGCAGATTACTAGAACTCTGCCATCATGACAGGCAGGATGGGTGGGGCTGTGTGTACCCACGTGTGGGAGGTCTCAGCTGTGAGTCCTGAGCGGAGGGCAGCAGGCTGGGCCAGGTGGTGGCTCCCAGCTCTGACCCACCCTTTACCTCTCATGAACTGGGACTCAATGGGCCCTGCTGTCCCAGTACAGGCACAGCAGACTGGAGATTTATAAAGAAATAAACATTTAGCAACTCAAGCTTCTGGGAAACAGCACATGACTGACAGAAGCAGAGAGCATGGTGTGTGTACGCAGAGAGAGGGAGAGAGCGAGAGCGAGTGCTTCATGCAGCTACATATGTAACAACCTGTTCTCACAATCCCTAATCTCATTTTACGAGAGCCAGAACTCACTGGGTCTCTCAGGACATCCTCATCTATTCATGAGACTAGTGCCTCCATGATCCAATCACTGCCCACTACAGCTCACCTCTTATGCCCCGTCACACTGGGGACCAAATACAAAACCATGAACCTTTGGGGAACAAACCAAGATCCAAACCATAACAGGATTCCTACAACAGTGTAAGGAGAGGGTGATCATCCTGACCACACAGACACTTTATGTTTGGAAACTTCTGGAACTGACCCTGTGTGTCTCTTCCACTGACGCATCTTGACTTGTCTCGCCTATAACCAAACTGTGATCTTATAATACTGGGTTATGGAGGATGAAACTAAGTGTGGTGAATTATCAAACCTCAATGCTGTGAGAACCCCTGAATTTGAGCAGATCAGCCCAAAGCGTGCTGATGCTGGATCCCCTGAACTTGTGACTGGTGTCTGAGGTGGCAGAATGGGAGAAGCCTTGAGAAGACTACTACCAATAACCCATGGGATATGTCCTCAGGTCAGGTATTTTCCATAAGAAAAGCATTGTGGAGTAATCCCACCAGAGCCTTTTTTAAAATTGTGTTTTATTTTATAACCAAATAGCATATTAGAATACAATTTTCTGGAAGTGTACCACACAACTGCATTATAACAGACGGCTATGACCTCAGTTCTTCCTGTAACATATACTTAAGAAAAAACATACTTTTACTTAGGACTTAAGATTTTTGAAGTAAAAACTCTAGAAAAAGTCCTTGGAACTTCTAAAAGTATCAGTAATAGGCTTATATTTTCTAGTTAGGAAACAATACGTATAAAGACCATAAAGTAGAAATTGTCTATTATAAAATTAGTATGTTGGTAAAATATCACCTTGAAAAATGCTTCAATGAATATACAGGATTAATCAATTATATATATTATTCTCTATGCCAATGAGCAAAACCTTAATCTTTCTGTGAAGAAAATGAAAATACAGTATTTCTTGGTTTCAGTGAGTCCAATATTTATATATAAAGACTCTATCAGAAGAAGCTCACTGCTATGTACAAGAAGTGATGGTTGGGAAATTCCAGCCAATGTGGAAGGACCTCCCCAGGTCACACTGTCCTCTGCGACCCACAGATGGAGTTGAGGTGGTTGGACACAGCCTGGCAGCTCAGGAGGCCTGAGTGAACAGAGGGAACTTCTTTAAAACCCTAGGTTTGTTCCTGGGGGAAAAACATTCAGGCTGGGACTTTCGGTTCCCGGCAAGGTCACAAAAGCTTCCTGTGATGTGGAGACTCATCTCTTCCAGGGACTCAAACACTTTCATCATCTCCAACATCTCCTCTTTTTGTTTGGAGTATATTGATCTCTCCTGCTACAGGTCCTGAACCACGGACCTTAATTCCTGCCTGAGTATCAGGTTGATCCTCTTTGCCTTCCTGTAGTCTTCGGTAAGGTGGGGGATATTGAAGGACTCTCTTTCTTTTCCTGGCTCTCTCCAAAGATGACTCAGTCACGGCCTGCTCCTCTCTGCCAGCACTGAGCTTGTCAAGGAGCTGACATTTCTCCTCCATGCAGGCAGCCAGGGTCGCTGCGAGCTGCTTTTCTCTTCTCACACAACACCGACTACTCTCTGACCTAAAAAGTCTGAAGAGAAACATCAGGCCCACCAGAAAACAGAGGAGAGGGGGACACTGCAGCGCCTTCCCCTGGAGGTTGTAAAAAGCGAGCCTTGGACTGGAATTGTTGGGCAACAGCTCCTTCATTTCTTAATCCAGCTTCCCAAATATTAGCCCAAACCCCAGCTCCACAGAGGACCACAGTCCCTCCATGGCTCTGCAGTCATTACAGGGCCCTGTCCAGTCACTGTGGATCCAGCAGCCACAACAGACCCCAGGGAATGTCCCCGCATTCCCCCTGGAACCCAACCAGCCCCTGGCATTCTTGGGTTGATCAGTTACATGGTCTGCAGCAGAAGAAGATGTGGAAGATCCAAAACACTTATCTACACAACTATCCATTGACCAATCTATTCCCATCCATACTGTTGCTTTTGTTGTAACATCAAATAAAAATATTGTGGCATTTGTGAATCATCGTGTATGTATGGAGAGTTTTACAAGTTTATTCCCTTCTGCAGTAGCCGACACTTCTATCAATACATGACTCATGTCCAGTAGAAGAGAAAATGTCCCATGTAACATTTTAATTAATACTCACCCTCCATGACCATGGGTAGCCTATCTTGATTTACATTAGTACCAATCAGTGTCAGATGTTCCCTGAACATCATAGGATTAAACACATCACAATGCACACGTTTTGTCTCTTTTGACTTAAAATAGTCCACCTGATATACATCCAAGTTTCTCTAGGGATAAGCAATTTGCTCTGTTCACGTTTGAGCCACTTCACACTTTAGGAGTATGTCACAGAATATTTATAGCCATTTGTTTTTATTTTTATTTATTCACTTATTTTTTTAAAAGAATTATTTTATTTAACTTTATCATTATTATTTTCCAATTTGATCAGAGAGAGACAGAGAGAGAAAGAGGAGGTGAGAAAGCAAGCCACCAGGTCAGAGACTTGAACAGTGGTCGGCCATGTGGGAGTCCAGCGCCTTTAACCACCATGCTACTTACCGGCCCCATCAGTTATTTCACAGAGATTTTTGCTATAGGGTTTGTGGGCTCACAGAGAGACAGAAAGAAAGAAAGCAAGAAGCCACCCCCCCACCCACCAGGGAGATGACCATGCTGCAATCTGTCCTCCGTTCTCCTCTCAGAATACTGGGCACGCGAGCACATGCACCTGATGTGAGTTTTAAGCTGCCAGGTCCAGGACTCAAACTGCGGTCAACTATGTGGGAGCCCGGCCATCTGGACATAGCCATTAAGCCATCTGATGGTCCCAATTTTACTTCTTTTTAAGAGAGATTTTTGCTTCTGGGTGCATATGCTCACTGGAGAAAGAGAGACATAAAGCCAGAAATACCACCCCCTGGGGGTGTGGTCATGCTGCAATCCCGTCTCCATTCTCTTCTGAGGATTTTGGGCATGCACACATGAGTTTCAAACCTCCAGATCTGGGACTCGAACTGTGGTCGGCCATGTGGGAGTTCGGCGACACAAACATTATGCCATCTGCTGGTCCCAAGAGTCTAATTTTTAACAGGGCCTTGCCATGTCAGAATCCTCAGGCTCCAGTTTCTCACATAGCTAGGGCCACATCTTGTGCAGCATCTTGTCCACCTCGTTTAGGAAGGGCCAGGATTTAAACCCAGATCTCCCAGGTAGCTTCAACCTCAACCCCAACCTCTTTGTAGTGCACACCACCACAGTTGAGCCTCTGGGTTGATCTATACATATTAAACCACAGCTGTACTGTATCACAATTATAACTAATTTCTTATGTAGTAATTCAGTGTTGGCTGACATGATCCAGAACTGAGAAAGTGTGTGTGTGTGTGTGTGTGTGTATGCATGCCTGTGAGTAACTTGTGTCTGTGTGTTAACTTTTGTCACTCCTGGGCAATTGCAGAAATATTTTACACTTACATTAACATCACACATTAGTGGAAAAGCTAAACTAAAAATTAAAACAAAGACTGCCCTCAATATATATATATATAAACCCCTCCTGTGGTGCCACAGGGAATGAGCTTCCTGAGCCCACAGAAGCTACAGGCAACCTCGCTGCGGAAGATGGAGATGTCAGGAGCTCAGGGTGAGGATGAACTGGGGGTTTGTGTCTCACTTCCCCCCTGCAACCTGTCACCGTGGTAATGGTTGCTGTGCCACAGAACACAGAAATACACAGACTCGTCCTCAGGCTGGACTCCCGTGATGGTGAGGGCAGCCTTGCCTCCAAGCAGGGAGCCTGAGAATCGGGCAGGGACCCCTGGGTTCCGGTTGTTGGTATCACCTATTAGACCCCGGGGTGCCTGGTAGGGCATCTGTTGGACCCATGTTGCGTAGTTGCTGGTGGTGACGGCCCCAGCACTGGAGCCACAGGTGAGCGTGACTGTCCCCCCAGGAGTCATGGACAGTGAAGGTTCCTGAGTCACCACAGCCTGGGAAGCAGCTCCTAAGAACAGGTGAGAGACCAAATAGTCAGGAGGGAGACAGGGCCATGAAGGGTCAGGGCCACCTCCCCTCCCTCAGCCCAGGCAGAGCCCCTGACCTGCACAGTGAGCCAGGAGTGTGAGCAGGAGAGGAGCCCAGGCCATGGCACAGACCGCCCAGGGCTGAGCTTTGTGGGACTGCTGAGCACAGAGTCAGCTCCATGGCTACCATTATAACCCCACAGCCTGAGGGGTGAGGTCTTCATGCAAATGGGCTACCCTACCACGGTACCTACCCTACCAGCTCTGATCTGGCCAGATCAGAGCTACTGAGATGTCACACATCAGTGACAGGTGTTCATGAAACGATTTCCTGTTCCTCCTCCACTCCCAGGACCTGATCCACAGCACCCTCTCGTGCCCATTGCTAGAGTATTACCTCTGGAAGGATGCTCTCCTCTGCTCCTTCCCCTTCCCCTCCCTCTCCTCACAGGTCTGGCAATGTTAGTTGTGTAACTAAGTCAAACTGTGTTTATAAGGTGCCAGATCAGACCCTTAAGAAAAGAACTGGAGAAGGGGAGGTTGGCATGAGCAGCTAAATTACAAAAAGAAAAAAAAATGGAAGAAAGAAAGGAAAACAAAGAAAGAAAATTACTCCATACAAAAAGATGTTGTAATGCTGTAGACTAACTTTTGTGTTTCTCTGGGTCTGGTCACTCAAATTTGTGTTTAGAATAAACCATGTTCCACTTGTTTCCACAGAGCGTGCCTATTTCCATGGTCAGTATCCTCCTATTTATCTGGTTTGAAGTGAGGCACAGACACCAGAGTTTTTAGTGTATTTCCAGGAGAGGAGGCTGCTTGTGATGGATCAGATCATATCTTGTCCCCCAAAGTTGTGTTTGGGGATGCGGTGTTTGGAGGTGGTGAATCCTAGGGACCGGTGACTGGATCGCAGTGATTGCATCATGGAGCCACCACTCTCATGGATAGATGAACAATGTCTGATGAGGCCCCGTGAGTGCGAGCTCTCCTGAAAATGGGCTAGTTCTTCTGAGAGCTGCTTGTTATAAATGAGAGCTGCCCACGGCTTGTGCTCTTTCCTGAGATTCTCTTTGTTCATGTTTGGCCATGCTGGAGTCCAGCCTGATGCCAGGTCTATGTCTTCAAGCTTTCCAGCCCCCGGAATTGTGAGTCAGTAAGCCCTCTTTATTTTTTATTATCTCCTTTCAATATTTCTCTTAGTAATGCAAAAATGGAATGACACACCCGTGGGTCAGGAAATCCCTTGTGTTTTTTTTTGTTTGTTTGGTTTTTTTAGAGAGGTTTTTGCTTTAGGGCGCGTGTGCTCGCCAGACAGACAGAGAGAGACAGAGAGACAGAAAGCAGGAAATCACCCCCCAGGTGGGATGGCCACGCCACAATCCCTTCTCCTCCATTCTCCTCTCGGGATCTTGGGCATGCACGCACATGCGCCCGGCGTGAGTTTAAGCCACCAGGTCCGGGACTCGAACCACAGTCAACTACGTGGGAGTCCAGCGACATAGCCATTACGCTAACTGCTGGTCCCGTGTTTTGTATTTACAACCTCTGAGAGTGTAACAAGGAGACTTGCTCCTGGAAAACACTCTCAGCTAGGGTCAGAGGAACCATCTGGGACCCATCTGGGGACGTGTCCACCCATGGATACCCATTTAGAACCATGGTCTTCATTTAAACCTCTGATGACCTATGTATGATCAGGGAGCCTCGAGTGCTTCTGAAAAGTGGGGGAGATCTGTGTTTTCTTTTCAGTGCTGGGCCTTCTCCTTGGGCTGCCCCCCCCCACCAGAGGCTCAGGGCAGTTTTGCCCCAAATGAGGGATCCTGAGAAGGGCTGGGACCCAAGAGCGTCTGCTGTTTGTATCCTAAATCTATATCCTGGGGGCTTGGCCAGGCTTCTACTAGAACCAGTGTGAGTAGTGACCACCGGTGTCCACTACAGTGCTAGAGGCAGAGATGAGAATGACTGTCCCTCCTGGGGAATACAGTCAGTGAGGGCTCCTGCATCACCAAAGACTAAGAACAGGACCGTGGAACAAAAACAGACACACATCAGGAAGAGGAAGGTCAGAGGATCCTGCCACGCCTGCCCCCGACATCTCCATGGACCTGGACAGAGCATGAGGAGAGGCAGGAGGATGAGGGTCGTCCAGGCCATGCTGTGGGCTTTCCCCAGATCCCAGGGCCTGCAGCTGGAGCTAGACTCTGGGTGCTTCTCTGATTGCCTCAGCTCCCTGGTAAAGCTGCGATTTGGGAGCTGCATTATGTACACGGGAGACTTTCATCCCCCAGCCCTGTCCACACTGGGCTAGGCCCCTGGAGCAGCTGCTCTGTCAGGGAGCTGTGGCTGAGAGCTCTGAGTTTCCTCAGGGGAGGAGGCACCTGCTGTGGCTCTCACTCAGCCAGGGAGCAGGGCCAGACCAGGACCTGGGAACTTGGTGCATTCGTTCACCTTCCTCTTCTCTGAGCAGCTCCACGGCGCCCCTGCTGGGCTTTGATAGCTATTGTTCCTTTTTCCTCTGGTTGTGTTGAATTCCCCACTGTCTGAATTTCATTTCTTTCTTCCCTGTTCTTGATTCCCTCCAAAGCGATTTTTAATTTTAAAAATTACGTTGGCTGTGTTTTTCAGTTCTATCATGATTTCTAGTTCTTTTCGAAGTCTCTCCTTTCCCATGTGTTTCAAGTTGTCTGTAATTGTTCATCCAAAAAACGTCATGATTCCTGTTTTTAAAATCCCTGCCAGATCCTCTCAGCACTGAAATCTCCTTGGCAGTGTCCCTGTGTCTTGTCTTTTCTTGTTCAGGTTGTGATTTTTATGGTTTTTGAAATGAGTGACTTTTTATTACATCCATGACATTTTGGATATAGGTGACTTTGGGTCCCTTTTATGTTTCTTTCACCAGGGGACTGTTCTGTGTGTCAGAGGACATAGGTCATGGGCTCAGCTCCCCAGTGGCCTCACCTACCATGGGGCCCGAACTCTCAGGCTCGGGAACTCTGACACCTTCCTGGGACGATTCAGCAGTGACTGTGCTGACTCGCTGCCTTGGAGTGGGTGTGAGGTCACCTTTGAGGACCCCACTGATGGCGGGAGGGGGTGTCAGGCTGAGTGAAGCTACTCTGTTGCTGCTGTGAGGGGACTGGTGGAAGCTCAGCTCCTCCTGGGGTCCATTGGGTCTCACTGACAGCAGGGAAGGGAGGAGACACCTGCAATGCCCGAGACCTCTTGTCACCCCCCTCTTCAGTACCTTCAATGCCAAGTTAGGAGGGCTAAGGCTGAGGTCATCACTGGACCCACAGTTTCCATGGGGTTCCTGGAGTCCAGGCCAGCTCTGCCTGCAGCACGTCTTTTAGTCTCGTTGCTAAGGATAGGGGTGAAGTTCAGCTTCCCCTGGGCCCAGCCACCATCACGTAGGGGCACTGGGTGCTAACCAGCCCCAACTGGCCCTGTCTTTCTCAGCCCTGGGGACACTGTGGGGTGGAGGCTCAGCTTGTAGCTGGATTCACTGACATGCCCCTGTGGGAAATGGGGGCTCTGCCTGCTTCTGCTGGGAGGGGGAGGGCAGGCTCTGGTCAGCAAGGGGGTCCCTGAAGGGGGCTGAGCTTGGGAGTCTGCGAATCTTCCCATGGAGGAAGGGGCGGCATTATCAGAACATTTTCTTCTGTTAGGGCACTTAATTTTCAGGTTCTTTGGACATGGAATCAGGATCTTCTTGAAACACTTGGTGATTCTGGGGTGAAACTCTCTGCAGGACCCTGTTCTGTACGCACAGGGAGGTGATAGGAAAGAAAGAGAGTTGAAGACCTCACTGGCGCGCAGTTTCTCCCATTCGGTGTGGAGAAAGTCTGCCTTCTTCTTTTCACTTTCTGAGGTCCTCATATGTATTAGGCACTGAGAGAAGTGACCCTGAGCTACACGTGGTCCCAGGCCGTGCCGTAGTGAGGGCTCCAGGGGCGGAGAGCTCAGGGGAGTTTCAGTCTCACTCCCCGTGGTCTGGAGCCCTGTGTGAGTGCTAACGCTGCCGTGATAAGTCCCACAGTCATAGTCGGCCTCGGCCTCGGGCTGCAGCCCCGAGATGCAGAACACCTGCATTGGCCGAGGTGTCCTTGGATCCAGAGAAGCGGCTGGGGACCCCGGTGCCCTGGTGCATATTGGTGTCTGAGTAGTACCACAGGAGATAGCAGGGAGGGCTCCCTGGCTTTTGCTGGTACCAGGATATGTGGCAGTCACCAACACTGACGTCACTGCTCAGGGCGCAGGTGAGTCTGGCAGATGCTCCAGGAGATGCAGAGAGGGAGGGCGGCTGAGTCAGCAAAGGCTGGGAGAGGGAACCTGAGGACACAGACACTCATGAGTGATGGGGTAGGCACCAGCAGGATGATTGTCTCAGCCAAAAGAGAGTGAGCCAGGCTGGGAGCTGCCCTGTGTCCCCAAGGCCCTTCCTTACGTGTGCAGTGAGAGAGGAGCATGAGGAGGAGAGGAGTCCAGGCCATGGTGGACACAGCCCCTGGTCCCCACATGGCTGGGCTGCCCCAGGCCCCCTTTTCTTCCCACCCTCTGCCACAGGAGGGGCTCTGCATGAAAATGTGTGTCCATCCAGTGACTACAAGCCCTCCCTGAGCCCTGGGCTGGGGCTCTGCTCCCCTTCATGTTTTTCAAGCCACCAAGTCCTGAACCTGAACTGCAGAGCTGGCCATGTGGGATCCGGAGCCTTAACCTCCACGCCAGCTGCTGGCCCTGGAAATTGTAGTCACATCATTCTACAAGGGGTTAGGTTGAGAGGTCGGACGGGAGGTTGAGGTTGGATGAACATATGGGAAGGTAGTCGGGCTACATTCTACACTTGTGTAACTTCAAAATTCTCTGCAATATATGTACGTACTTGTACACATGTATATTGTATAATACAATCAATTATTGTATATTTTATATTATAGAATATAACTCTATATTCATATGTTATAATATCAATGGATTATTTTTGTCCTCTCTGTGATGCTCTGTGTATGTCCAACACTCAAAGTTGCCAAAAATGTAAGCTTCACTGTGATCGCTAAGTGAAGTTCATCTCCTCTTGAAAAACATGAGGGGGTGGGACGTTGGCTCCACCCTTTGGGGATCCCTGGGAGGAAGCACCTGCTGGGACAGCACAGAGGCCTTGCTCAGGGGACTGTGCCTGTCAGAGAGGACACAGCTGCTCAGTCCCCATTAGGGAGCACAGAGTGAGCCCCAAGTCCTGGCTCCCTTGATGAAAGGTCCTCTAGGAGCAGCTGTGTGGGGAGCCAAGGGCAATCCCACAGTGCCCCCTGCTGGTACCCTGAGCCTAGGGCAATCTCACAGCGCCCCCTGCTGGTACCCTGAGCCTAGGGCAATCCCACAGTGCCCCCTGCTGGTACCAGGTAGGTCCCCATGGTGAGGCCTGAGAGCCCAGCTGGTCTCTGCAGCTCACCAGAAGCTGTCTGTGTGCACACGACCAGGTCTGACTCCCCCTCTGTGGGATTCACTGTACTGGGCATGGGGACTGCAGTCGCTAACTGAGGTGTCCTGGTGTTTGGGAGTGAATCACAAGTACAGATGATAATCCAGATGCCACATTTCTGTATAGAAGGTGCTGAAAAACCTACATGACACTGTTTCCTAGCAAACATCACAGAGGAGGGACAGGAGGGCTGGTGTGAATGTGCAGGGGCTGCCCAGAGAGCAGAGGGGATTTTCCAGGGCTCAGCTTAGTGGCATCTTCAAAATGTGTCATTTAGCAAACATTGGAAAACTTCTGCAACACTTTCAGAATTTTGAAAAGGGGCCAATGTGACTTAGTGATTAGTGAACAACTAATAGTTCGGTAGGCTTAGCATTTCCCTGTGAATAGGCCCCAGCCCTTCTTATTTTGTGTTAAGCTTTATGTCTTACGTTTGTCACTTTTTGTACTATTGTGTTACAGATATTATGTGAGGATTGTCAGGTGTCACACATGTCTGTGCGGGGAACATACTTCCTTTCCCCTGGATTTTGTTACTCACCCTTTCAGTTCCGCAGGAGCTGACTGGGGCAGTTTGTGCTTTTGCATACAGGTTGCACATCTGGGCCGGCAAACGTGGAAATCATCCCTTCTCCCCATGTCTTGTGGGGAATCTCCTCTGAGTGTGCGAGTGACTCCCATGGTCTAGACTCACAGGATTGAGAATAAATGCCCTGTGGCTGAGTTCCCTGCTTCCCACAGGTCCCCTGTCCTCCAAGCCCTCAGAGACTGTCCTCATCTCATCGGACAGATCAACCCTGACCTAGAATCCTTCCATGGATTCTTCACTGCTGTTCACACACAACCCCAACTCCTCAGCTCAAGTTCCTGTCCCTTCCATGGCCCCCACACTGGCTCCTCCTCTGTCTCTTGGGAGGAGATGAGCTTCACTTAGCGATCACAGTGAAGCTTGCATTTTTGGCAACTTTGAGTGTTGGACATACACAGAGCATCACAGATAGGACAAAAATAATCCATTTATATTATAACATATAAATATAGAGTTATATTCTATAATATAAAATATATAATAATTGATTGTATTATATAATATACATGTGTACAAGTATGTACATATATTGCAGAGAATTTTGAAGTTACACAAGTGTAGAATGTAGCCCGACCACCCTCCCATATGTTCATCCAACCTCAACCTCCCGTCCGACCTCTCATCCTAACCCTTTGCAGAATGATGTGAATACAATGTCCAGGGCCAGCAGCTGGCATGGAGATTAAGGTTCCGGATCCCACACGGCCAGCTCTGCAGTTCAGGTTCAGGACTTGGTGGCTTGAAAAACATGCTGGGTATGGGAGCAGCCGATGGTGTAACAGTTACGTTGCTGGACTCCCACGTGGACAATCTCATTTCAAGTCCCAGATACAGTTGCTTAAAACTCACGCCAGGTGCGTGTGTGTGCATGCTCAAACTCCCAAGAGGAGAATGGAGGAGAAGGGATTGTGGCACGACCCCCCCACCACCACCATGGGAGATGGTTTCCTGATTTCTGTCTCTGTCTCTCTGGTGAGTGCACACATCTATAGCAAAAAAAAAAAAAAAAAAAAAAAATCTCACTTAAATAAAAAAGTAAAAACGAAATGCTGGGTGAGTTTCTATGCATGCCCCAAACTCCAGGAAGGGAACGACAGAATGACAGCATGGCTATTCTCCTTGGCCATGATTTCTCACATTCCCTTTCCCTTTGTCTCGCTCTGGTAAGTGCATGTGCCCTAAGACAAAAAAAAAAAAAAAAAATAATAATAAAAAAAAAAAATAAAAAAAACCAACCAAAAGATTTCTGAACATCGCGGAACATCACTGATAATGTGCTTTGTTTTATATATACATTTAAATGTTATCAAACTCCATTGCATTAACAAAAAGGATGATGCCACTCTAACCTAAATTGATTTTTGTTTTAATCTTCCCAGTGGCTCCATAATTGAAATTTACTCATTGAAACAATTCCAAGGGAATTTGTGCAGGTGTGAATCTCATGGCATGATAAATTTGATGCCTTTCTTGCCAACGTCACCTCTTGTCACACACCATGATGTGATTTACTCCTGTTAACATGCGGGCCTGCTCTCCTCAGTGAAAATGGGACCCCTGTCCACCTGCCCCCTCTGTATCCTGAGCCTGGCCCAAGCCCGGCCCACAGCAGGTGCTCAGGAAACATTAAGGATGGACAGACCTGTGCCCTTGTGGGTATCCCTGAGTCGGCTCCAGACAGGCTCTGTGTCCGTGTCTTTCCCTGGCCCTTCAAGGACTGTTTCCAGAGCACCCTGACCCTGTCACTGAGGACCTTCTGCTCATTTAGGACAGTCTGACTGTACTAATGTCACAGGCTTCCCTGAGGGCTGGCTCTGGGGAACAAAGCTGCCTTCTCTAGGTCACTGTCCCTGGCCTGAGTCCTGGGCCCTAGTCAGGGCAACCCCAGCAACACACACTGAAGGTCAGTGGCCGCCTGTCCTGGCTCTGCGTGGCAGGTGCTATGGGCAGGTCACACTGAAAGGAAGCCCCTGTCCCTGACTACCTTCCCCTGGGTTGCAGCCCTGGGGGGGGGGGGGTTGCGGGGGCGGTCTGTGGCCACAGTCCCAATCAGATGCAGGGAAGAGTGTGGGCCAAGCTGGCAGCCCCCAAGCCTGATTGGAACCTCTCAGGCTGATATTTGCTACGAGGTGACAGAAGTTCAAGGGCACTGCCCAGCCACCTCTGGTACCAAGACATGGCCCATGTTGGCGGCTGGTGCTGCTTCCAGAGCAGGAGATGGTGACCAGCTCAGTCACAGACCCCCCACCGTGCAGGCTCCAGCCTCAGCTCTCACTGAGCCAATGACCTGAATCCAAGGTGGGAGGCAGAGGGGGAGCCGGCCGGACATGGCCAGGGGAGCAGGGCAGAGCCAGGACCTCCCAGGGGAGCCCCATACACCTGTCTCCAGCCCCTGTGTAGACCATGGGGATGAGGAGGAGAGGCATGGCAAGTGTACCCTTGCCTCTGCTTCATGATCCACACAGCTCAGGGGGAACAGGCCCCATTCCCCAATCCCTGCACGGCATGTGGGAGGGGAGACCCAGAGCAAGCCACCTGCTCCTTTGCTAAGCGTCAGGTGTGATACTGAGCTTGGTTATTCTTCCTGAGGTCGGAGGGTGGGAGGAGAAGAGGGTAAGGGCCTTGACTGTCCAGAAGCATGAACAGAGACAGGACACAGGAGCCTGTGTCCCCACTGAGAGCTCAGCATGAACTCGCTTCCCAGGCTGCTCAGGGACCCCGTGTCCCTTCCCACCTCATCCCCCATAGACCAGCACAGAAGGCAGAGTGTGGGGGCTGGGGATATCTGAGCACATGTTTGGGGGTCACTAGGTGCTCTGGAAAGGAGGACAACCCCAGGAGGGGAGAGAAGAGAGCTGGCTGACTTGGGGTTCTCTGAACTAGGGCGTTAGACAGTTTCAGGATGAGAAAGGAAATCGGGGTGTCCACTTCCAAGGAATGATGTGGATGACTGCTGGTGACTGTTCTGATGTAGAGACCTCGGTGATGACAGAGGAGGCCCCAGGGGAGAATAGGGACACAGGAAAGGGACAGAAACCCGGGAACGGAAAAGACAGTCCAGAATCAGAGATGGGGAAGAGGAGAGGGTGAGGGTGGCCTGCGCTGAGAAGAAAATCTTACAAAATCTAAAAAAAGGCAAAGAAACTGGGCATGGATTTTAATTGTTTTTAAATGTTTTGTTTTAATATTTTTTATTTAACTTTATTTTTATTACTATTATTATTATTTTCCAGTTTGATCAGACAAAGAGAGAGAAAGAGAGAAGGAAAGTGAGAGAGTAAGCCTCCAGGTCCAGGACTTGAACCATGGTTGGCCATGTGGGAATCCTTTAACCACCATGCCACCTGCTGGCCCCTGGATTTTAAATTTTGTTGAACCCAAATGAACTTGTACTTGAGTTCTCTTTTTCTCTGCACCTTTTTTTTTTTTTTTTTTTTGAGAGGTTTTTGCTATAGGGCGCGTGCGCTCACCAGAAATACAGAGAGACAGAAAGTGAGAAATCACCCCCCAGGGGGATGGCCATGCACAATCCCTTCTCCTCCATTCTGCCCTTGGGATTTTGGGCACACATGCACACGTACCTGGCATGAGTTTTAAGCCACTGTGTCCGGGACTCGAACTGCGATCGACCACATGGAAGTCCAGCAACATAGCCATTACGCCAACTGCTGGTCCCTCTCTGCACCTTTTGAAGTCCCCTCATATTTCATTCAGTTCAGGGCCTGAGCTGGGAGAGGAATCAACTCAGAATGGCCCCTGCCCTTTCTATAGTGGTCCAGCATTCAGGTGCCTTGAGAGCTGGCCTGTCTGACCTCCTGGTTCCTGCATCATGAGGGCCCAGGAGGGGCGTGTCCTCCTTCCTCCTCTGACCCTGTCCCTGGCCGAGCCCCACAGTGCAGCCTGCAGCAGTGCTCAGCCCTGTCCTGGTCTGGGATCCTGGGAGGGTCAGGGCGGTTCTGAGCTGAACGTGGTTGCAGCTGGTGCAGGAGGGAGGGCACCAGGCAGGGAGAGCTCAGGGGAGGTTTCGGGCTCACTTCCCCACGGGTCTGGAGCACTGTGCAAACGTAAGTACTGCTACGATAGGCTGCACAGTGGTAGTCGGCCTCGTCCTCGGGCTGCAGCCCCGAGATGTGCAGAACACCTGCATTGGCCGAGGTGTCCTTGGATCCAGAGAAGCGGCTGGGGACCCCGGAGCCCTGGTGTTTACTGGAGTCTGAGTAGTAGCTCAGGAGATAGCGGGGAGGGCTCCCTGGCTTCTGCTGGTACCAGTATATGTAGTAACCACCAACACTGAAGCCACTGCTCAGGGTGCAGGTGAGTCTGGCAGATGCTCCAGGAGATGCAGAGAGGGAGGGGCGGCTGCGTCAGCACAGGCTGGGACAGGGAACCTGAGGACACAGACACTCATGAATGGTGGGGTAGGTATGAGGGGGGATGATTGTCAATGGTCTCAGCCCAAAGAGTGAGCCAGGCTGGGAGCTGCCCTGTGCCCCCAAGGCCCTTCCCTACCTGTGCAGTGAGAGAGGAGCACGAGGAGGAGAGGAGTCCAGGCCATGGTGGGCACAGCCCCTGTTCCCACATAGCTGGGTTACCCCAGGCCTCTTCTTTTCATCCTCTGTCACAGGAGGGGCTCTGCATGCAAATGTGTGTCCATCCAGTGACTGCTCAGCCCCTCCCTGAGCCCTGGGCAGGGCTCAGCTCACACTGCAGACTGAGGGGGAGGGAGGTTGGCTCCTCCCCTTGGGGAGCCCTGGGAGGAAACACCTACTGGGACAGCACAGAGGGCCTTGCTCATGGGGACTGTGCCAGTCAGTGAGGACGCAGCTGCTGGGTCCCCATCAGGGACCACAGGGACACCTCAGGCCCAGCTCTTTTGATAAAAGTCCTTCAGGAACAGCTGTGTGGGGAGGACAGGGCAGCCCCACACCACCCCCTGCTGGTTGCAGTCCGATAGGTCTCTGTGGCCCAGAAACCTGAGAGCCCCGCTGGTCTCCTCAGCTCCCCAGATGCCCTCTCTGTCCACACATCCAGGTCAGACTCCCTGTTAGCTGGGTTCGGTGTACTGGGCATGCTCCCTACACTCTCTCACTTCTAGAGGAGTCCAGGTCTTCGGGAGGTGCAAACATGTACGTGAATGGTAATCCAGATGCCACCCAGCATAGAAGATGCTAGAAAACCTAACTGACACTCTGTTTCTGTTTCTGAACAAACATCACAGAGGAGGGGACAGGAGGGCTGGGTTGGAGAACATGCCGGGGCTGCTCAGGGAGAAGTACAGAGCACGGATTTTCCGGGACTCAGCTCAGCGTCATATTCAAAGTATGGCGCTTAGCAAACAAAACATTTTGCACTTAGCAAATAAAACGTTCTGCAACACATTTAGAATTTTCATTAAGAGGCAGCAGCTGGTGTAGTGGTGATGTCTCTGGACTCCCCCATGGCCAAGCACCATTTGAGTTCTGAACCCTGTGGCTTGAAACTCACGCTGGGCACATGTGTGTATGTGCCCAAGATACCAGGAGGAGAATGGAGGAGAAGGGATTGTAGCATAGCCATCCCCCCCAGGGAGGTCATTTCTCCCTTTCCCTCTCACTGTCCCTGTGTGTGTCTCTCTCACGTGGGCGTACATGCCCTAAGGCAAAAAACCTCATAAAAATTGTAAAACGAATTTTGACGAAGGTCCAATATGATTTGGTAATCAGTGAAAATGAATATTTTGGTTCGGTTAAACGTTTGCCTGTGATAAGGACCTATTACGTATTTACTTTATTTAGCTGTACCTCTTACTTTTGTCACTTTCTCCAAGTGGGTGTGGCACCGTTCTTGTCAGCATTGTGTCTTAGGTGGCACACATTTGTCTGTGTTGGAAACAGAGTTTCTTTCCCCTATATTTTCTTACTCATCTTTTCAGTTTAGCAGGAACTGAGTGATGGTTTCTGCTTCTGCAGACAGATTGGATGTCTGGGCCAGCAAACGTGGAAATCGTCATTCTCCCCATGGCTTGTGTGGATACTGAGTGTGCGAGGGACTTCCGTGGTCTAGACCCACAGGATTTAGAATTAATGCCCTGGAGCTGAGGTCCCTGCTTCCCACAGGCACCTTGTCCTCCAAGCCCTCATGGACCGTCCTCACCTGATCTGACCAGTCACCCTTGACTTCAAATCCATCTGTGAATTCCTCACTGCTGTTTGCACACAACCCAAGTTCCTCAGCTCCCTTCAGGTGCCCCCCCAAATCTGGCCCCTATTCCCTGTCACACCCGTACTGGGGGTCTGCACCCTCAACTCCTGCTATGCCCCTGGGAACTCCAAGCTCCTGTCCCTTTCATGTTCCCCACACCAGCTCCTCCTGTCTCTTGGGAAGAGATGAGCGTCACTCAGAGATCACGGTGTAGCTTCCTTTTCGGCAACTTTGAGTGTCAGATATACATAGATCGTTGCAGATAGGAACAGAGAATAAATTAATGTATTAATATTCTAGAAATACATATTTATATTCTATAACAGAAGTATAATTTATTGTATTATATAAGCATATAATATTTATATATAAATTTGTATATATGTTAGAGGCAATTTTGATGGAGAGTAGTCCAACCACTCCTCCATATACTCATCCAAGCTCGTCCTCCCTCTTTACCTCTCATCCTAGTCCCTTGCAGAATGATGTTAATACAACTCCCAGGGTCAGAAGGTCATGTGACAGTTAGGGTACTTGGTCCCACCTGGCTGATTCTGCAGTTCGTATCCTGAACATGTTGACTTGGAAAACATGCTGAGTGCGTATCTATGCATGCCCCAAATTCCAAGAAGAGAATGGAGGACAAGGGATGACAGTGTAACCATGCCCCTTGGGTGTGATTTCTCATCTCCCTGCTCTCTTTATCTCTCTCTGATGAGTACATATACCCTATGGCAAAAACACTAATATGCAAACAAAAAATTTCCAAATATCATCTAACTTTATTGATTTATACTTTCTTTTATATACACATTTTACTATGATCAAACTCCATTGCATTAAACAAAAGATATCAACCACTCAAACCTAAATTGATTTTTGTTTTAATCTTCCCAGTGGCTCCATAATTGAAATGTACCCATTGAACAATTTTCAAGGGATTTTAACTCGAACAGGTGTGAAGCTCATGGCATGATAAACTTGATACCTTTCTTGCCAATGTCACCTCTTGTCACACACTACGTTGTGCCTTATTTTTGTTGACATGCTGCCCTCTCTCCCCTGTGATGATGTCCACCTGCCCACTCTGTATCCTGAGCCTGGACCGAGCCTGACCCACAGCGGGTGCTCAGGAAACATTAAGGATGGACAGACCTGGCCCCCACGGGCATCCCTGAGTCAGCCCCAGCTGGTTTTCTGTCCCTGTCCTGCCCTGGCCCTTCATGGACTCTGTCCCCAGGGCCTCCTGCCCAGTCACTGAGGACCTTCGCATTTGGGCCAGTGTGACAATGTTCTGGTGTCGTGGGCTCCATCAAGGGCTGGCTCTGCTGGACAAAGCTGCTTTTCTGAATCACCATCTCTAGCCTGAATTGTGGGTCCTCATCAGGGGCAACCCCAGCAACATAAACTGAAGGTCAGTGGGCCCCTGTCCTGGCCGTGGCAGGTACTACAGGCAGGCCACACTGAAAGGAGGCCCCGTCCCGGCCTCCCTTCCCCCAGAATGCAACTCTGGCGGACTTCAAGGGGGCCTGTCTATGGTCAACAGTCCCAATCAGCCGCAGCCTCAGCTTCAGGCTGAGTCAGAGATGTAGGAACGGCTGTGGGCCAAGCTGGCAGCCCCAGCCAGGCCTGAATCCGAGGTTGATACTTGCTTCTTTGTATAAAAGGTCAGGGGCACTTCCTGGCTGCAGGTAGTACCAAGACTTGAACCCAAGGCCCACATTTGCACATGGTTCTGCTTCCAGCAAAGGAGATGGTGACCGGCTCAGCTGCAGACCCACCTGCAGGCTCCTGCCTCAGCCCTGACCCACCCCAGGACAAACGAGTGAGAGGGGGAGTGAGACAAGACATGACCAGGGGAGCAGGGCAGAGCCAGGACCTCCCAGGGTTAGCCCTGGATGTCAGTCTCCAGCTCTCTGTGAGGGCCACGAGGCTGAGGAAGACAGGGGTCCAGGCCATGGTGAGGGTGCCCCCGTCTCTACTTCCAGAGCCACACAGCTTGTATTCCCCCTTTTGTTAGGATTTCAGGTACACACAGACACTTGTCATGTTCTTCAAGCTGCTGGGCCTGAGATTTGAACTAGTATTTAATTCCCCCCAGCCTTTTGGGATCTGTCTCTCTTAACCACTAGCCTACAAGGGCCAGTCCATGTCATTATATTCTAAAAATGTCTGAGTCCTACACCTTGTCTTGTTCCTGATATTGGAGAACCCTCTAAGATGAACCTCCTTGCCCTCCACACTCACCTTCTTTGTTCTTCTGAAGTATGTATGATTATTATTTTTTTTTTTAAGTTTTGCCATAGGACACAAGTGCTCAGCAGAAAGAGACAGTGAGAGAGAGAGGGAAAGTGAGAAATCCCCACCCAGGGGATATGGCCACACCACAATCCCTTTGCCTTCATTCTCCTGTTGGGATTTTCAGCAGACATGCACATGCCCCTGGCATGATTTTCAAGCCATGAAGTCTGGGACTGGATCTGTGCAGTTGGCCAAATGGGTTGTAGCACTTGAACCACCACGCCACCTGCTGGTCCAAAACACGTATTATTCTTATTGCTATTTTTATTTATCTCCACTGTGTTCTTTCAGACGATGTCAGCTTTCTGAGGAAGAGACCCTTCCTGTCTGGTCTCCACGTGTCCTGAACCACGCAGCTAGATCTGGAGCCTGGTGTATAGTAGGTGCTGGGTAAACGGTGTGGAGAGATGATTTCCAGACCGTCGACTCTCTTGGGTCAGTCCCAGTTGGACTCTGTGCTCTTCGTCTTCACTAACCCCCTGTTAGGGCTGTACTGTGGGCTTCCAAGTGCACATGTTACAGTCTCACACTCAGTGTGTCTGTATTTGAGGAGTGAGTCTCTGTGGAGGTCTTCAGGTTAACAAGGTCCTAAAGGCGGGGTCCTAATTACAGAAGACTGCTGTCTTCATAAGAAATCAGGACACAAACTACGCAATGCCCAGGGGATCACTATGTGGGGACACAGTCAGAGACAGTGACCTGCAGGCCATGGAGAGAGGACTTAGTCAGAACCAACCTACTGACAAGTGGAGCTGGACTTCCTGCCTCTAGACCTGAGAGGAAATCAATACCTGATTTTATGAAGACGCCCGGCCCAAGGCATTTACTGTCTTATCCTCAGCAGACTTAGGAATTAGTCCCAGATTCCAGAAATATCCGCTAAGAAAAATACACACGTGTTATTGATAAAGATTGGTTTGGGGGGACGGAATTGGAGAGGGGGAGGACAGGTTCTCTACATGAATGTCACTGGACAGGAGCTCAGGCCCCAGCTTCAGGCCAAACAAAGGAAACATCTGACTTGGCCCCGGGTGAGTGCTGAGCAGAGAAGCCCCAGGGCTGAACAACATCAAACTCTTATGTCACTTTCCCCCTGGCCTGGAGCACTGTGGGAGCTCTGAGGCCGTCATCATAGCAGTGACAGAGATAATCAGCGTCATTTTCAGCCTCGAGCCCTGAGATGGTCAGGGAGGCCGAGGTTCCAGACTTGGAGCCACTGAAGGTTGCCTGGTGTTATAGTAGATGAGACACCTAGGGGCCATCCCTGGGAACTGCTGGTACCAGTTCATGTCATTGCCTCTGACGTTGCAGTTTCCAGTGCAGGAGATGGTGACTGCTGGTCCAGGGACCCAGGCACTGAGGGCAGCTGAGTCAGCACAGACTGGGCCCAGGACCCCGGAGGTGGGAGAGACACAGAGAGGGTGATTCTGGGTCTAGAGATAAAAGGAGAAAGCAGGCTCCCTGGTCTCTCCAGGCCCTTTCTTTGGACCGTATTTAGTTACCTGTGCACTGACGCAGCAAGGTGAGCAGGAGAGGGGACCAAGTCATGGTGTGAGGGGCCCAGAGTCCTGCATTCTGGGTCCACAATTGAAGCAGAGCTTCCTCCAATGTCTCCCTTACCTTCTTCATGCTCTGTGAGGGAGAGGGGCCATTCATGCAAATGAGACCCCATCCCCAGCTTGCTCATCCCACTTGGTCCTGGGAAAGTCCTAAAAATGTCGAGGGTGGGTAGGGTGAGACTATGTGGTCCCAGGGGTGTGGAGGACACAGCTGAACCCTGAGAGGGCAGCTGGCAGGGCCAGGTGGCTGTTCTCTGCCCTGATGTCCTGAGACCCGCTCAGGAGTGGGCTCTGAGTGCCCTCTTGTGTCCAGGCCCAGAAACAGCACCCTGTTACCTGTTCCTTGACCACATCCTTTCAGACAGGCCTGCCTCCCACTGTTCTGTCTACCAAGTCCCTCAGTGCCAGGCTAGGGGGCCCGGCATTACCTCAGATCTATGTTTATTCTCTCTGTGTGGGCCCCCCTCCTCAGCTCTCAGACCGAGTACTAAGAGATGAGCAGGTCAATTTCTCTCAGTTTAGTCTGTCCTTGGCCCAAGGCAATGTGACAGGCATGTCTGTCCTTAGCAAATCCTTACTGAGCAGGTCCCTGGCATTGGCTGCTCTGCCCCACAGGGGTGTGAAATGAGGAACTGCACAGCCTCGACCTGCCTTAGGAGCTGACCCTGATGATGATGCCAAGGGCCGAGACCTACAGGGGCCTCCCTGCCTCCCCATCGGCAGAGACCCGAGGGGCACCCTGCAACCAAGAATCTGAGAGGAGACCAGGGTGGTGAGATCACATGGAGGAGGAATCAGAATCAACAGCTCAGAGCTGAGGGGGTAATTGCTGAGTTCAAGGGAAGATGAACTTCAGTTCATGAAGTAGATAAAGATGGAAAATTACAGGGATGGACAATGAGATTGGAGTGAAGGATTAGACTCAGAAGGGACAAGGAGCCCAGCAGGTCCTGTGCCCCAGGGATCTAGGGTGATAACTTCCACCAGGCCAAAAGGTTGTTGACAGTGCCAGATGGCCTCAGAGGTTGTGGGGAAGGGAAGGTGGGCAGAAGCTCTATGTAAGAAGGTTGTGGCATGAAGAATGCAGGAGAAAATTTAAAAAGGATTTACGGGCTCCCTTTCAAGACATACTACTTAGGCCAGTCAGTGGCCTAGTGTTTAATGTGGGTAGAACCCCCGTGGTTTGAAAAACACATGAGGCAGGTGTGTATACATGCTCACAAATCCCAAGAGGAGGATGAAGGAGAAGGTATTGTGGTGTTAGCATCCCCATGGGGGGGGGGGGGGGGGGTGATGTATCACTTTCTGTTTTTCTCTCTTCTCTCTGTGAGTATACAAATACTGCATCAAAATGAAAAAGAAATAAACAATAACAACAACATCAACACAACAACTCTGACCAAGCTTTGTGGTCTTACTCTTGCCCTAAGAACATAACAGTGGAGTGAGAGATTTGACATGTGCACTTTTCACATTTTATAGAATCATTAGTTCATCTTTGTATTATTGTTATTCTTTCCCCCTACTCTAGGTATTATCTTAATATACCTAAATAAATACACCTATCAATTCAGTGTTGTATCTGAAGAGTGAATTCTCTAACACCAGGAGATCTTGCACCCTGAAGGATTCTCAAGAGGCACTACAAATGTACTTCGATGACCCTGTTACTCTGTAACAATCCCTGCTCTTTAAAGGACAATGGCCTAAAGGTGGATCTTTGGGGTCATGAACCTATAAGTGCTAATAGAGCTGGGAAAGTGGGTGAGAAACTAGCAAAAGTGCATTATGGGAAAAGGAAATGGTCCTAGGCCTTAGGATGTACCCTGTGACTGGGTGGCAATAGAACAGCCCGGATATGAAGCTGAGAGGGAAAGTCCAAGGAGAAGACACCAAGAGAGTCCATAAGGGCTCATCAAAGTTAGCTTTGTGTCCTAAAGGGACAGTGTCACAACTGATCAATGTCAAGCTAACTGATCCCAGCTCCCAGTATGCAGAAGAGGAGGTGATTGAGACAGCATCGCTTAGTTCATCTTCTTTAACTGCCCTAAAACACATTTGGCATTTGTACCCATGTTCTTTCTCTTCACATAGTTATTGACAACTTCCCAAGGACAGGAACCCGTCCCATCTGGTCTACAGTGCAACCTGAACCCCACTGATGCAAGAGAGAACTGGGTGATCAGACCCAACACCCATGCTGGTTCCCTTCCAATGCTCACGAAAAATTAGAGACATGGACACAGGGAGGAGTTAGCAACATGGAGTGCATTAAGAGAGGGAAGGAAGAACAGAGCTCCCAAGCAGGGAGCGAGTCCCAGATAGGTGCAAAAGAGGAACTGGAGGTCACAGGTTTTTATCTAGCAGTCTGAGCAATGGGCTGGCTTTCTGATAAGGAAGTACAAGATTTTTCTTAACTTGGGGTAATCAGTGATGTCAACAGACTACACTCCCCACTACCAGGGGTCTGGGTGGTTAATATTTTATCTTACAAATGAACTAGGGAGGCTAGCTCTTTGTTCTCATATACATGGTCCTTGTCTTCTTCTGGCTTTTATCAAAAGACAGACACTCAGAGTTCCTCTTTGGAATATCATATGATAAGGACATGAGCTCAACAGGCCATGTTGGCTTCTCAAGGAGGACAAAACCAACTCTGGCAGTAAGCGGTGCTCTGTGTGAGCAAGTGGTGAGAGCTAATAATTGATCTCTAATGAGAGGATTAAGGATTTTTATTAATGGCTCAACTACAGTGACTCCATCTCGTCTCTGCCTTTCTGTTCCATGGACTCTTTACCCTATCTCCATAACCAGAGAGCTGACTCCTATCTCACCATGACCACAACCAATGCCTGGCACGTGTAGGTGCTCAGGAAATGACATGGAAGGATGACACCGTATAGCTGATCTCCCAGGTCAGACACAGAGGGCTGAGTTCCTGGTCCTCTTTAGCCTCTTGTTATGGATGGAATCATATCCACCCCCATTGTGTATTTATCTTCGAATCCCAATGTGTCTATATTTAGAAACTGGGCCGATGAAGGGAATTCAGGTTAAATGAAGTCATCTGCCTTGGATTCTGCCCTTTATGAGCACCCTCTGACCCTCACCCACTGCATGTTACACTGCCCTCATTTCCCAGATCCCAGACCAGACCCCACTCCTCCAGAGCAGGCTAAGGTGGCCCAGTCTCCCACCACCCTCAGCCACTGCCTCCAGGCCCCTTCCCCGTGTGGGTGCACCCGATCCTGTCTCTTCCCTCAAATCTCTTGCTTGGTGGCTGACACTAAGAAGCAGAGATGGAGCCGGGAAGGCACAGCTGGCCAAGTTTGGTTTTCTAATACATTTAATTAGAGATGTGTTCGTAATTCTTCCCAAAGGAAACCCACTGGTACAAGGTCCTGGAGGCTCTAAGGCTATTCTGAGCTCAGAGAGCCCAGAACCTGCCCCTTCTCAGGACAGCCCCACAGCGCCCCCTGCTGGATCCACAGCCACACTCCCTCCAAAGCTTAGAGTCCAAAGACATTGGGCACTAGGTCCCTGATGATGCTGATCACCTTGGATCACCCTGGTCAGGAGTCCTGGAATACCAGGCCACACAGGAGACAATTCAAGCAGAAAAGACAAATCTTCCTTCCTCAGGGACTTATTAGTGCTTTGGGTATTTCTATTTGGAGACAGGAGGAATCTAAATGGAAAATGTTTCCCAACAAGAAAGTCCTTAAAGCAAGACTTTCAGGTGTGTGTTGGCACCTGGGGAAGTGAGTCTATTAACACTTGAGATAAAAGGCAACTGGACATCAGTGTGCCTCCAACTCGACTGGGGTCCTCACCCCAGACTTCCTAGTCCCTCAGCTATGGGAAATTAATGTCTGCTGTTCATGGTCCCCCCAGGTCAGAGTATTCTTTTACAGTGTCCTAAATGGACTGCGGAGGGCAGATAGCAGTCAGGCTAGGTCAGGGCAGGAGACCCCAAGAGACACCCAGAGTCACCACAAACTGTCCTCCTTGACTCTGTGACTTGAAGCCATACAAAGGCCCTGCATTGTCCTAGGGGAGGGAACAGGCACAGGGACGGTCTGATGAGCCATGTCCAAGCCCTTCCTCTGTCAGCAATGCAGAGGGGTGGGGGGAGGAAGGCCCAGCCAGCGCATCATGGTTTCAGGAACAGTTCCTGAACATCTACCTGCATTCTTCTGATCCTCCTTCAGTAGTCCCCTGTCATGGATCTCCTTGGTCTGCTGCTTTCCTGACCCCTGAGTGTCCCCAGCCCCATCAAGTCCTGGATAAGCAGATCACATGGAATGCAGGAGGGAGTGGTGACTGCAGGAACTGACTCAGGGTTGAGGGGCCTGATGCTGGGTGTCCCTGTGCACACGGAGGTCACAGAGACTGTCACAGCTCACTGTGGAGGAGGCTCAGTCTGCTCAGCATCCCTGGACCCCAGAGACCCTCCTCCTCTGAGCTTCAGGAGGGAGGAGCAGCTCCCAGGACTGAGGAGAAAAAGCAGCTGGAGGGAGGGGACCTCAACCTGGAGCTGTCGTGGGACATGGGCTTGGAGCATGCTGGCCTGGGACCAACCACAAGCTGTGAGGTCACATGGGCTCTGAGTCAGGCTGAGATCCTGTGCTGGGCATAGATGAGGTCAGCCACCTTCCTCCTACTTCACCATCTCCCTGGAGGGACCCTGAGCCCTCAGGACTGACTCATATCCCTGCAGACATGACCAGGGGGAGAGGACACAAGCAAAGACTCCAATGAGCACTTTAACTGAGAAAAAGGAGAAGACACTTTCATATACTTCGCTTCTAGGGAAACGTGCTGGCTAGCGTATGCCCTCAGAGGTCACCTGAGCTACACACGGCCCCAGGCAGTGCAGCAGCGAGGGCACAGGCAGGGAGCACACGGGGGGTTCACTCTCACTCCCGTGGTCGGGAACCCTGTGTGGGGGCCAGTGTTGCCATAAGTCCCACAGTGATAGTCGGCCTCGTCCTCAGGCTGCAACCCGGAGGTGTGCAGAACACCTGCAATGGCCGAGGTGTCCTTGGATCCAGAGAAGCAGCTGGGGACCCCGGAGTCCTGGTGCTTGTGTGAGTCGGAGTAGTATTTCAGGAAGATACTGGGGGGGGGGGGCTCCCTGGTTTCTACTGGCACCACTGTGTACAACAGCCCCAACACTGAAGTCCTGTCTCCAAGGCCCATTCAACTTGTGCAGACAGAGAGCAGCACAAAGACAGGAGTCCAGGCCATGTTGGACACAGCCCTTGGTCCCCACATGGCTGGGCTGCCCCAGGCCCCCTTTTCTTCCCACCCTCTGCCACAGGAGGGGCTCTTCATGCAAATATGTGTTCATCCAGTGACTGCCCAGCCCTTCCCTGAGCCCTGGGCTGGGGCTCAGCTCATACGGCAGACTGAGGGGGAGGGAGGTTGGCTCCACCCCTTAGAGACCCCTGGGAGGATGCACCTGCTGGGACAGCACAGAGGGCCTTGCTCAGGGGACTTTGCCAGTCAGAGAGGACACAGCTGTTGGGTCCCCATCAAGGAGCACGGGGCTAACCCCAGGCACAGGGTCCTCTGAGGAAATGTCCTCACTGAGCAGCTGTGCAGGGACCACCAGGTAATCCCCGGGACCCCTTGCTGGTCTCAGACGCACAGGACTCCATGGCCCAGAGACCTGGGAGCCCAGCTGGTCCCTGCGGCTCCCCAGTCCTGTCTGTGCTCATTACAAAGGCTCTGATCCTACAGGGTGACTGTGATCCCGACGGCCTCCCTCCCAGCAGGTGCAAACATGTGCACAGGCACCACACGGCCTCGGCCCCCAGCACAGCCTAGTAAAGACTTTTTGGAGCACACGTGCCTTCAGGGTATTATCAGAGGTGGCGACAGAGTGATGGGCCTGTGAGGACCTTAGGGACATGTGTACATGGGGAATTCTCAGGTAACATAGATTCTCAGAGTCTGCATCTGGGAAAGAGAGCATCCTGTGCCCCCCACACAGCAAGCACGCAGCAGAGCAGCCCGGGCGGCAGGAGCTGGGTGCTCTCCGCATCGTTCTGCAGGAGCCTGCGCAGGGCTGTCCACAGGGAGCTCTTGGTGGGAATCAGAACGTGCTGGTGCCCTGCTTGTAACATGATAACAACTGAAATGGTGTTCAGGACAGCAGACACTCCTTGGGACCCATGTGTCAGTCATCATAGCGGAACTGCAAATACAGTTTTTGTCCCACTTCCCCCTTCATGTGGGTCACTGTGCTTTAACCAAATAGCACCCCGATGTTATGATCTGCTCCACAGAAGTAGTCAGCCTCGTCTTCAGGCTGCAGGTCGGAGATGGTCAAGTAGCGGTCGGCCCCAGAGCTGGAGCCCGAGAAGCGATCAGGGATCCCGTCCCCCTTGCTGTGGCTTCCATCACTTTTAAGCCACATCACATACCGAGGGGCCTTCCCTGGCTGCTGCTGGAACCACCCAATGGTGTAGGTGCTGTGCTCCCTGCTCAGAGTGCAGGTGAGCTTGGCCGAGGCTCCCAGGGAGGCAGACGTAGATGGCGACTGAGTCAGCACAGGCTGGGAGAGGGACCCTGAAACACAGACACCCATTATGGCCTGGGGGGAGAACAGGGGGAGGGCATTTCTCCTGTGACTGGAGGTGGTTTCAGGACCTGGGCCCAGGATACTCAGGATGGTCCTGACCTGTGCAGTGGAGGAGGAGGACAAGGAGGGAGAGTGGGGTCCAGGCCATGGTGCAGACGCCCTGGAGCCGTGCTGAGGCAGACACGCTGCAAGTCTCTCTTATCCTTCCTCTAACCCAGAGCAGGGGTGGTCGTGGCCTTTGATGCAAATTCCCTCCTTGCCTCCTTCTACCAACCCCCTCCCTGGGCCTGTGAGCTCTCCCAGTGGCTGGTGTCAGTTCTGGAAGAGGGAAGGGCTGGGCCTCTTCTTTGTAGTTGCTTATATTTCTATTCTCAATTCTTTTTCTGTCTTTCTTTCTTTTTTGGTTTTGTTTCTGCCATAGGGCACGTGTGCTCCCCAGGTTCCCAGAGAGGACCCAGCTGCTGGTCCCAGTGAGCCCTGAGCAGAGACCAGGAGGCAGGTGTCTGGTTTTGTATCTGAAAGCCCCACAGGTCCCTCAGCACAGGCCCACAGTGCCCTCTGCTGCCCAGGCCCAGGTCTGTCCCGCCTGTGAGCAGATGGCAAATGGTCCCTAGGGCTCCTGCTGGCACTTGTCCTAGACCACTGCCTGTTTCCTGCCCTAGGGCAGAGCAGAGCAGTCAGGGATCAGAAATGGGGAGCAGGGAGCAGGTGAGGGTGGTCCTCACTTGACATAAGACTGGAGGGGAAGGCACTAGGGAGCTTGGGCAGTTGACAGAGGGAGGTCAGGGCCAGGCGATGTTCATTGTGTGCTTCCTTTCATTTCTGTCCTTGGTTCTTTTTCTTTCTTTTCTAATTTTTTGCCATATGTGCCCTCACTAGAAAGGAGAAAGTGGGAAAGTGAGAAATCACGCCCTAAGGGGGATGGCCATGCCACAATCCTTTCTCCTCCATTCTCCTCTTGGGATTTTGGACATGCATGTACCTGTGCCTAACATGGTTTTCAAGCCATGGGGTCTAGCACTCGAGCCACAGTTGGCCATGGAGTTATCCAGCCATCTTAACCACAAGACCACTTTCTAGTCCCTCTGTTCTTGATTCTTTTTCTTTTTTAATTATTATTATTTTTAAAGTTTTTTGCTGTAGGGTGCATGCTTTCACCAGAAAGACAGAGAGAGACAGAAAGGGAGAAATCACCCCCCAAGGGGGATGGCCACACCGCAATCCCTTATTCTCTATTTTCCTCTCTGGATCTTGGGCACTCCCGCACACTCGCCCGGCATGAGTTTAAGCCGCTGGATCTGGGACTCAAGCGCAATCAGCTGCATTACACCAACTTCTGGCCCCTCTGTTCTTGATTCTTCAACACAGAGATTGTCTCCCGGCTCTCGGCCCTCTTCTCCTCCCTGCAGCCCCCCGCTCGAGCTATGGATTCTTCTTCAACCAAACTGTTTCATCCTGTCTGTGAGAGATTTGTCTTTGGTTTCTTTCTGCAAAGAGCTTCCTTTTGTATTTTTTAGTATTCTGATGTCTATGAAGATAATAAAATATGAACGTTGATTTGGGGGAATACTCATTTTGTCAGCACAGACTCTCTGGCCCCTCTACAGGAGCACTGACACAGAACCCACATTTACAGGATCCCCAAGTGGCTCATGAGCACATGACTGTGGGAGCAGCCCTAGTGAGGTGGCCCTGGAAGGTCTGGGTCATGACACAACCCTCGGCCTCAGCCTATCCTGCTTCTCACCGTCCTGGCCAGGACACTCACACCCTCTTCTCCACTTTGCATATTCCACATCAGACACGAGGACTGCAGGCTCCCATGGAAATGGCGGCCTCTCCTCAGGAGTCACAGGTCCACAGAAATATCAAAAGTGCTTTATTAATAACAAGAAAATTTGACTTGTTCTTATCTCCCTATCTTGAGAGCGGCGAACACTGTGATTAGCTAAAATGAAAACTTTGCATTAGTACTCACATAGTCTTCATAACCTTTAGCAGTCATCATGTATGGGCTTATAGGAAAAGTCATGAGTTCTTTCTATGTTTTCCTATATGGAAATGTGTCATGACTTTTCCCAATGTGTCCCAATACTTACGTACAATAAGACATAGAAATTCAGTTTGTGAAGTTCCTGTGACAATAGTAGGGAATAAAGGGTAGTACAGGAGCACAAATGTGATCCTTTTTGTGGAAAAATGAGAGGTCAAGACAAAGAAACACACGCCAATCCAGATCTGCAGTTCTGTGGATTGTGTGGTTGTCTCTGTCCTAGGGCAGTAATAACCATGTGTCACAATCTGGGAGTCCTGAACAGAAACACACCGTCTCATGATTTTGGACACTCAGTGTCTAAATCCACAGGGCAGTGCCGTGTTCTCTCTGAAAGCTCTGGGGGAATCCTTCCTACCCTCTTCCTGGTGTCCGGTAACTTCTGGGCAACACCAGGAGTTCCCTGACTGGCAGCTGTGTAACTACCCTCTCTACATCCTTCCTCACATGACTGTCCCTACGTGACTCCCTGTTTTCTGACAGCCACTTTCTTTTCTTTTCTTTTTTTTTTTTTTTGGGAGAGATTTTTGCTATAGGGTGCGTGCGGTCGCCAGACAGAGAGAGAGACATAGAGACAGAAAGCGAGAAATCACCCCCCAGGTGGCATGGTCACGCCGCAATCCCTTCTCCTCCTTTCTCCTCTCGGGATCTTGGGCACACACGCACACGTGCCCGGCGTGAGTTTTAAGGCACCGGGTCCGGGACACGAACCGCGGTCGGCTATGTGGGAGTCCAGCGACATAGCCATTACGCTAACTGCTGGTTCCCGACAGCCACTTTCTAATAAGGCCATTCATCATATTGGGTCAGGTGGCTTCATCCTAATTGATCTGTAAGGACCTAGTTTTCAAAATAAGGTTGTGTTCTGTGGTAGAAGACGTAGGACTTCACATATCCTCTAGGGGGTCATATTTGACCCCACAACTTTAGGAAAGAAGAATGTATTCTAAAATTATTATACTTTTCAATATAAAATTCTTATGCAACACACCTACAGTAAATCACAGTGAGACTTGACAGAGTCAGCATTAGTAACACATGAAGAAGATGTCCCTCCTCTCACTCCTGGTGGCACGGTGCTAATGATGCTGCCCTGGGCAGAGAATGAGGAGAGGCAGCAAGAGTATGAGGGGCATCTGGGCCATGCTGTGGGCTCTCCCCACATCCTAGGACCTGAATCTGGAGCCAGATTCTCGGTGATTCTCTGATCTGCTCCTCAGCTCCATAGTAAAGGTGTGATTTGGGAGCTGCATTATGTACATGGGAGCCCTTCATCCCCCAGCCCTGTCCACACTGGGCCAGGCCCCTGGGGCAGCTGCTCTGTCAGGGAGGTGGGGCTGTGAGCTCTGAATTTCCCATGGGGGGAAGCACCTGCTGTGGCCTCTCACTCAGGCCAGCTAACAGAGCCAGGCCAGAAACAGGGAACCTGGTGCATTTGCTCAACCCTGCTCCCCTCTGAGCAGCTCCACAGTGCCCTCTGCTGGGCTTTGAGAGCTATAGTTCTTTTTCCTTTAGTGGGAATCGTCTTCATTGTTTGAATTTCTTACTTTATTTTAATTTTTATTTATGTATTTTTTAAGTTTGTTATAGAATGAGCTGGCTTGAGAGAGACAGAGAGAGAGAGAGAGAGAGAGAAAGTGAGAAATCCCCCCCGGGAGGATGGCCAAGGCACAATCCCTTTTCCTCTATTTTCCTCTTGAGATTTGGACATTCAGGCAAATGCAACTGATATGTTTTTCAAGGAACTGAGATCAAGACTCAAACCGGGCAGTTGTCCAGGTTGGATCAAGTTGCTGTAATGCCCCCAGCTGGCCCTCCAGTGTCTAAATTTCCATTTCAATGTTTATTGCTTTTGAGTTCCTCCAGAGATTTGTAGATATTTAATCAATCACATTTTCCTATTCTATAATTTTTATTTGTTTTGTCATTATGACTACTAGTTTTTAATTTATTTTTATTTTATCTATTTATTTATTTTTCAGAGGATATGTGTGCTGGCCAGAGAAGGCATACGTACCTGCCTGGGACACACAGAGAGGGAGGGAGGTGGAGATGAAGAAAGAAAACCCAGAAAGGGTGTATCAGGCTGGAATTCCTTCTCCAGAATTCCCCCATTTTGTCTGGATTTGGGGAATGCACTCACACCTGACTGGCATGTTTTTCCAGGGACCTTGGCCAGTTTTCAAACAATAGTAGACCAGGGGGGATTTATTTCCCTTAAAGACAATTCTACAAGGCCAGCCCAACCTGTTTATTTTATTTATTTATTTTTTGAGGTGTGCAAAAGAAGATTTGGAATTTCTCATGATGGACTTTATACTCACCGTTTGTTATCTCTGCTGCTTAATTTCAACACCTAACTAATTTTCCTGGTGAGTATCTACATTGCATTTTCTCATTCGAGTTGTGATTTTTCTGGTTCTCAATGTAAATGATTTTTCAAATTGTATGCTCACCATTTTAGATGTAATAATACAAGATTCTGGGTCCCTGTTCTGTGTGTCAGAGGTTGTGAGTCATGTGCTCAGCACCCCACTGGTCCCAATGCACATGGGGTCCCAACTCTCAGAGCTCAGGTGTTCTCACACCTTCCTGGGAACAGTGTGGCAGGGATTGTGTCAACTCATTGCCTTGGAGTGGGTGTGAGGTCAGTACTGAGGTCCCCACTGACAGCAGTGAGTGGATGTCAGGCAAAACAGAGCTGCTCCCACTGTGTAGACCAGAGACAGATCCACAGTACCCCCAGATGCTCATTGGGTAGACTTCAGTATCTCTGTGGAAATCATGTTAGGGGACTGTCCTGAGAGCCTGGTCATTGTCAGTCCACTCCGCGGTCACCCCAGCAAGGGGTGGGGGTGACAATCTCACCAGCACATGAGATCATCTGAGGGATCCTATGCACGTATAAATTTACATGGAGGTCTACTGGGCCACTGAGTAATATTAATTTCTGTTCCAAGACTAATGCCCATACCCTTGATAAACTTCAGGGTAATTCTCCTATTTTGGGGGACATATGACAGCCAAGCTTAGATACTAGGTTGTAAGCAATAAGAGTAATTTTTTGCAATACATAGTAATGGGGAAGAAGAGACTCCAGTGAAATCATAATTAAACTTGTAAGTTGGCCCCTTGGACAATAGTGGGGGTGGTAGCCAAGCCACGTTATTTAAATATATGAGAAGGACATCATTCCCTGTAACAGCGTGGGCAATGGCTGGCTGAGAGATATGTGCCCAATAATTTTCTCTTGATGTTAATTATATTGCACTGATAAGACTAGCCACCATCATGACGAACAGGTTGGCAGGGATCTGTGGTTGTCTTAGGTCTCATAACTGCTGTTGAGCTTCCTCCCTTGTCACGCCACAATCCCTTCTCCATTCTCCTCTCTGGATCTTGGGCACGCACGCACACGCGCCTGGCGTGAGTTTAAGCCACTGGGTCCGGGACTCGAACCACGGTCGACTACGTGGGAGTCCAGCGACATAGCCATTACGCTAACTGCTGGTCCCACACACTTCAGCTTTAAAATGGCATCTTGTCTGAATATTTCAGGAGTCTAGGAGATGGAGCCTAGAGTATAGCTTCCCTGAACACGCCAGAACAAATTTCAGCTTTAAAATGGATTCTTGTCTAAATATATCCAAAGATCTTCAGTTTCTAACATATATTTTCTCCAACATTTATTAGTCAAACATCATATTAATCTTAATGTGGTTGGTTTAACAAAACTTCTAATATTTACATGTTATGTAAATATGTTATATGTTACATGGCATTTACCTAACTAACAAAAAATGGATTAATGACTAACCTTTTGGTTTTTACAGGTAATCAACACAATTGTTAAAAAAAAAAAAACCTTAAACTTAAATTATAAATAGGTATTTATAAGTAACATTTTCATAGTTTGAGATCTTAAAGGTGTGCTTAATTAAAATAATAAGGGTTCATAAAATGTCCGAGTCATCCTCAACATTCTTAACATAAAATTTAAATATTTCTACCGACAGCCTTTAAATTATACAAACATAAAAGATATTGGGTTAGATCTATTACTACATTGTTCTGTTCTACACTGGGAAAATTTGTTAAACAGTTTTTGTTTATAAACTACTTGTTCAGGAGCTCCTGATCTATGCCAACAGCTAAGGTTTCTGTGTTAAAAGTTCTGGCTTTACATACACGGTTTCAAGCCTGATTATCTCTCTGTCTCTCTCTGTCTGGCGAGCGCATGCACCCTATAGCAAAAAAAAAAAAAAAAAACCTCTCCAAAAAAAAAAAAAAGTTGAAGTGTGTTCTGGCATGTTCAGGGAAGTTATGTTATAGGCTCCATCTCCTAGACTCCCGAAATATTGAGACAAGGTAGGGTGACCTCCGTCTTTTCTCTGTCTCTGGCTATCTCTCTCTGTCTGTCTTGCACTGTTTCTTGGATTTTAAATTTTTTTTTAAAAAATTTCAAACACTTCTCACCTTGGGCCTTTTCTTTCATTTGCTAATTCCAGAAGCCATTTTAAAACTGATGTGTGTTCTGGCATGTTCATGCAGTGTGCTTGCCATTTTTTACATGTACAATTTTTTTCTCTCTTTTTTAGTAGTATTTTTCTAGTTTTTTTTTTCCTTTTTGCTTATTTTTTTATCCTTACTTTCCCACTCTAAGCTTCACTCTCCACACACTGAATGTCTAGATAGGCCTAGGTGCATAGTAGCCAAGCATCTGAATACTTTTAGAATCTTTGAAATCCTCACTGCTTATTAAACTTCCTGCTTTAATGAAGAAATTTCTTTTTATCAATCTGAACTCCTAATCTTTCTGTGAATACCACATTGCAAAGCATAGTGGAGGATAGATTTTGTCACAGAATGACCAGAAACAACTGCAGAGGCACAAAAACATGAGAAATCAAGAAAATATCCCCTAACGGAAAAGAGCAATCCCTCGTCATCCACAGACAGTACAGTAAATCCTATGGAAATGTCTGATAGAGAATTCATAATATTCATAGTGACAAAACTAATGAGATGCAAGAGCTGAAAAATAATGAACTCCAGAAGATGCAGGAGAAAAGAGACAATGAGTTTCAAGAGGTGTTGAAGTTCTTTCATAAACTGAAAGAGGAAATACATACCATAAAAAAAGAATCAAATGGAGCTATTAGAGACGAAGGATGCCATTCAGGAAATCAAAACCTCCCTTGAAAGTATTAAAACCAGATTAGTCCATGCAGAAAATCGAATATTGTATGTTGAAGGCAAAACCTGATCTAGAAAAAACAACCAAAAAAAACTGAGAAAATAACCACCCAAAATGAGAAGACTATACAAGGAAGACTAGACACAATTAAGTGCCCAAACATCTGGATAATCGGTATCCCAGAAGGTGAGGAAACTAATAAGGGCATTGATAATCTATTCCATGAAATCCTGGAAGAAAACTTTCCAAATCTAGAGAAGCATGCAAATATCCAGGCCCAAGAAATACAAAGGACTCCTAATAAAATCAATCCAAGAAGATCTCTGAGGCACATCATAGCCAGACTGACCAAATCTACAGACAAGGACAAGATACTAAAATTGGCAAGAGGGAAATGTCAGGTTACTTATAAAGGTTATCCAATCAGGTTAATTTCAGACCTCTCATCAGAAACAATGCAAGCAAGTAAAGAATGGGAAAATATATTCAAAGTGTTTAGTGAAAAACAGTTTCAACCAAGAATACTATACCCACCAAGATTCTTTCATATGGAAAAAAGGATAAAAACGTTCTCAGATAAACAAGACCTGAAAGAATTTGCCAATAGCAGACCCACTCTTGAAGAAGTTCTGAAAGGTGTGCTCTACTAAGAAAACTAAAGACACATACAAAAATAAGAGAACAAAAGGCAACCAAGAAAATGACCATTTTAATGCTAGGGACAAGAAATATAAATAATAACGTTGAACTTCCAGGATTTAAACGGAAAGATTGGATCACAGTAATACTGAGTATTCAATAGAAGAGTGCTTGAACATAAGACTGAAGTTTCAAAATAGAATTTTATGACTTTTGAGTAAATCATTACTGATTTCTGGGGTTTTTTTACTATGATTTGTTTTCCCAATTTAAACATTTTACTTTCTTTTGAATTGTTGATAGGTTCAGCAATTTGTTAAAATATTTTTCTTGTTTATTTCTTTTACTTGTTTATTTCTTTAAATGGAAACAAACTTTTCTTCCTCCCTGACCCCTCTTGAATTGGAAATATTTTGGAGTATTTTAGTTTTTGGTAGAAGGGTTATTTGCATAAGTTCAATAATGCTTGTTGCATTGAATCAGAAATTGGAAATACTCATTATTGGACAGAGCTTTGATTGGAATGTCATACCTGAAGATTAACTTGTGTGTGTGGCATTTGCTTTTCAACAATTTGAGTAGTTGACATGTAAACCTTTTCTCAAAAATATTTAAAACCATATTTTCTCTGTTGTTATAGAGTCACAAACAAAATTATACAAAATTATAAGAAATATTTTGGACATTATCTTTAAAATTAAGTAGTTTGAAGTTTTGAAAGTTGTTTATTAACTGTCAAGAACTATGGAGATTGAGAAAAATTTTCTTTGATATGTGAAGTAAATATTTGTGGGGAAATGTAAAATTAAACAAATAAATGAGAAAAAGCATGAAAGACATGGAAGAAACTTATAAGCGCCTTACTAAGTAATCAGAAAACTTTGTATACTGTATGACTCCAACTTTATGATACTCTGGAAAAGGCAAAACTATGAAATCAGTGAAAAGATCAGGTACTGAAAGAGGTTGTAGGTAATGGAGCAATAAATGGAATACCACAGAGAATTTTTAGGGAAGTGAAATTACTTTGTATAATAATATAACAGTGGGTATATGTCATTATAATTAGTCTAAACTTATAGAATATATGAAACTAACAGTGAACCCTAATATGAACTGTGAACTTTGAGTGGTAATTATGTGTCAAGATCAGTCATCATTTGTAACAAATATGCCACTCTTGTATAGGATGTTGATGGTGGGGGGAACCTATGCCTATGTGAGGGCCAAGGGCATATGGGAAATCTCTGTACTTTCTGCTCAATTTTACTGTGAACCAAAAACTGCCCTTAAAAAATAAAGTCTATTTTATAAAAGGGAAAAAAAAAGAAACTGAAAATCTTCACTTATTTGATATATATGTATATATGTGTGTACAAATTAATCTAAATGCTTTACATGAATAAATCTTTGACAGTCAGATTCAAATATACATATGTATATATGTGTGTGTGTATATACATATGTATATTTGAATATATATATATTTGTATATACACACACACATATATACATATATTCACTTAATAGTACGTGCACCATTTACTCATGATTACTGAGTCTTTAAGGTCCCCATTCAGGCGCCACTTGCCACGGACTTGGAGGCTCAGAGTGATGCACATATTGAAAGACTCATAGTCTAAATAAATTTAACAAAGAGGGGGGCTGGGCATTTGAGAGAACTGAAATGCAGCCATCTCTTGCACTCTGTATTTATTGAGTGGAAGATCAGATTACAAACAATATAATATTTTAAAGTCAAGAGATGACCTTTTCTCAGCAAATTTTATCATATATATTTATGATGGAAAATTCTATAAATGTAGAGTGGATGGGAAAGAATAAACATACAAACAGCAGAATTTCACCAAAGCAAGAATATCTTTAAGAAGGAAGTTAAAGATTTACTTGGAAACAAAAGTAGCCCTATTATGTAGAGCACAGGGCAAATTAACCCAGTGGGACGTGACTTGCATCTCTGGGAAATGCATCACAGGGAACTGTATGCAGTTTTCTGTGCTTGAGGACCCAGTGTGTCAGGTCTCTCAAGGAGTTTTCCAGCAGATCTGGACCATTGTCAAAATGGTCTCCAACACCTGTCTGTGTTCATTACAAAGACTCTGATTCCTATGGGGTGACTGTGTGATCTTGACAGTCTCCCTCCCAGCAAATGCAAACATATGCAGAGGCCCAACATGAGCTCAGCCCCCAGAACAATCTAGTAACAGCCTCCATGAGCACATGTGCCTTCAGGGCAGTGCTACGGATGGGGACAGGTGAGCAGGGTGAAGGGACTGTGGGGACCTTAGGGACATGTGTACGTGGGGGCTGTCCAGGTAACACAAGTGCTCAGTGTCTGCATCTGGAAAGGAGAGCATCCTGCATTCCCCATGCAGTTACCACACAGCAGAACAGCCTGAGTGGAAAAAGTTGGGTGCTGTTTGCATCACTCTGTAGGAGCCTGCCCAGGACTGTCCACAGGGAGCTCTTGTCAGGAATCAAAACATGCTAGGTGTTCTGCTTGTAAAATTAAAACAAAATAAATAGTGTTCACTCCTATGGAGTCATGTGTTAGTCAAGATAGTGGAACAGCAAACACAGTTTTTGTCCCACTTCCCCGTTCCTCTGGGTCACTGTGTTTAACTGCCGCTATAAGGTACACCACAGAAGTAGTCAGCCTCATCCTCAGGCTGCAGGTTGGAGATGGTCAAGTAGCGGTCGGCCCCAGAGCTGGAGCCCGAGAAGCGATCAGGGATTCCGTCCCCCTTGTCGTATCTTCCATTCTTGTAAAGATACATCACATACCGAGGGGCCTTCCCTGGCTGCTGCTGGTACCACCCAATATTGCTGGTGCTGTGCTCCCTGCTCAGAGTGCAGGTGAGCTTGGCCGAGGCTCCCAGGGAGGCAGACGTAGACGGTGACTGAGTCAGCACAGGCTGGGCGAGGGACCCTGAAACACAGACACCCATTATGGCCTGGGGGAAGAACAGGGGAGGACATTTCTCCTGTGGCTGGAGGCAGTGTCAGAGCCCGAGACCAGGATGCTAAGGATGATCCTGACCTGTGCAGTGGAGAACAAGGACAAGGAGGGAGAGTGGGGTCCAGGCCATGGTGCAGATGCCCTGGAGCTGTGCTGAGGCAGACATGCTGCAGATCTCTCTTATACTTCCTCTAACCCAGAGCAGGGGTGAAAGGGCCTTTAATGCAAATTTTGTCTTTGTACACTTTCTATTCAACCCCCTCTCTGGGCTTGTGAGCTGCCCCAATGGCTGGTGTCAGTTGTGAGAGGGGAAGAGCTGGGTGTAGCCTGAGGCTCCCCAGGTCCTTGATAAGACCCAGCAGCTGGGCCCAGTGAGCCCTGAGCAGAGATCAGGAGGCAGGTGTCTGGTTTCCAGCTGAGAGTCTCACAGACTCTTAGTGCAGGCCCACAGTGTCCCCTGTTGCCCAGGGTAGGTTCATCGTGTCTGTGAGCAGGTGGTCCCCAGGGCTCCTGCCTGCCCCTGGCCTAGACCACTGCCCACTCTTGCCCTGGGGGATGGGGATGGGTGATGGTGGTCCTCAATTGAGGTAAGAATGGAGGGGAAGGCACTAGGTAGCCTGGACAGTTGGCAGAGGGAGGTCAGGCCCAGGTGAGGTTGATTGTGTGTTTTCTTTTAATTCTGTTTTTGTTTCTTTTCTTTTCTGTTCTTTTTGGTTTATTCATTTGTTTGTTTTAGGTGTTTGCCATAGGGCACATGTGCAAGTAGAGAATGCAGATACACCTGAGGTACTATGAAAACAACTAGCCTTTGAGAATGTTAACATTGATTGTCAGGAGGTTTTGAAAGGTATTTATGGCAAACCCACCACCTCTTTAGCAGACATGATAAAGTCCTGTCAGATACTAGGTACTGAAAGCCACAAACAGGATTGTTGTCTGTGGTATTGAGATCTCCAAATAGAAAATGATATCAATGTGGAAAAGAGGGACATGTTATCAAGGATTGTAGGGAAAAACAAAGGAAGCCTTCCTCAAAATGTAAAGGCTTTCATTGGACTAACCAGTGCTATTCTTCTACTGATGTTTCAGGAAACCGGATACCGGGCACCCCTCTAGCCCAAGACCCAAGGAGAGGCCTCACTCTTGTCCCAGTCCAACCCAGTCCAATCCAAGAGCCCTAACCTGACAACTAGGCTAGAAATGTATGAGTCTGTTCATGCTACAGCTTGGAGGGCTGGCATTGATTTAATTACTCAAGAGAATTTTTTTTTTTTTAAGTTTGCCAGGAGAAGTTTCTCTAGTAAATAGCCATCTATCAGGACCTCTAAAGAAGGGACTAGTTCTCCCTCGGTCCCATATTTTTAAGAGAGGACTGTTTGGGGAACCAGCAGTTAGCGTAATGGCTATGTCGCTGGACTCCCACGTAGTCGACTTCGGTTCGCATCCCGGACCCGGTGGCTTAAAACTCACGCCAGGTGCATGTGCGTGCGTGCCCAAGATCCCAAGAGGAGAATGGAGGAGAAGGGATTGCGGTGTGACCATCCCCCCTGGGGGGTGATTTCTCACTTTCTGTCTCTATGTCTCTCTCTGTCTGTCTGGCGAGTGCATGCGTCCTAGAGCGAAAATCTCTCAAAAAAAAAAAAAATAAAAAAAAAGAGGACTGTTTGTCATGCCCAGAGTCATTGACTCAGAATTTACTGGTATAATAAAGATACAAGTATGGTCTTTTCTCCCAAAAGAAGTTTAAAAAGGAGAATATATAGCACAATTAATATTGTTACCGTATGTGTCTGTGACCCCTGGAAATATTTTATGAGAAAATCAGGGTTTTGGATCTACTATCTTACATGTTAATATTCCAATCCAGCAAGAAAAACCTACCTTGACACTTCTGGTGACTAATCAGAAGGTTATGGGTCTATTAGACACTGGAGCAGATGTAACTGTTTTTCCTGTTTCAAGCTGGCCTGCGGCCTGGCCTAAAAATCCTACCTGAGAAGTCTGGGGAATAGGAGGGACCTTGCCAACTTACCACAGTCAAGTGTACTTACACTGTGCTAAGCCAAATAATTCTCATCATCTTATAGCAAAAATTCTGTCATTTCTTATTGAGATACCATTTGTGATTTGGGGTAGAGACATTTTACAGCAACTTAAAATGATCATGCAATCACCTTTATTGTAGCAGCCTCAGTAGCAACTGTCTTAACCATTGCCTAGAAAACCCAAGACCCTTTCTGGGTTGAGCAATGGCCTTTAACTAAAGAAATATTAAAAGCTACTGAGGCCTTAATTGAAGAACAACTTAAGGCAGGAAATACAGAAGAAACAACTTCTCCTTATAACATGCTACTATTTGTAGTTAAAAACAAGTCAGGAAAATGGAGACTTTTATAAGACCTTCAGGCTGTTAATCAATTGATAGTCCCTATGGTCCCTTTGTAATGTGGCCTGCCTAATCCTAACCTTATTCCTTTGGACTTTAAGGTGTTTATAATAGATTTAAAAGGCTGCTTTTTTTTTTTTTAACCATCCCTTTGTCCCTGGAAGACAGCAAAATTTGCATTTACTCTTCCAACATTAAATAATTCATCTCCTGCTCGGAAGTACAGCTGGTTTGTCTTCCCTCAGGGCATGATGAATAGCCCCACCTTGTGTCAATATTTTGTATTGCAGGCTTGGACTCCTTACCATGACATGTACCCTAAACATTAGTATATCATTACATGGATGATATTTTGGTGGCTGCCTCTGATTTAGACTTTACTCATTTAGAAAAGCTTAAGGAGATTTTACAAAATAATGGTTTACAAGTGGTACCTGAGAAAATACAGATTAATTACCCTATGCATTATCTGGGTCACAAATTCACCCAAGCCTACTCTATACCCAATATTCCTCATGTGGAGTTGTCTTCCCAAGTGGCAGTAGTCCAGCTACAACAATTTCTAGGGCATCTTAATTGGCTGAGATCATATCTTCCTTTTTGCTTATGAAAGATTTTACTAATGTCAAACAACGTGTTTCCATAATGCCTATGGTAATACAGGGACTTCAGGACATCAATGCCCTTTTGGGTCAAATCTTTGTTGATCGAGTACCTAAGGTGGAAAGTTTTTTGAGTTAATAATTCTGCATGCTCACAGCTTCTATTTTGCAGCTCTAATAGCCATACAACAGTCTCAGATTTATATCATTGAGTGGCTTCATTTGGCCCACTTTACAGGAAAGAAATATTTCTACCATTGATAATAATTTGGCTATCCTTATCTACAAAGGTATAAATCGAGCATTGGCCCTAACTGGACAGGATATCACAAAAATATGGCTACCATGCTCCTTGGAAGATCACCAAAGGCTCCTGGAGCTTTCTGAGGTGTATCAAGGTGCTTTGGCATCCTATTTAGAATTATTTGCCTATGGAGTTCCAAAATACTCTAGATTTCAATTTTTAAAAGATATTCAATAATTTCTACACTTTCTGAATTCCCTGTAAAAGACATTACCTTATTTACTGATGGTAATAAGACTTGAGGAGTAGTTGCCTTCCGTATAGACAATGACTGGCAACTTAAACTTACTACTCCTCATCCATCAGTACAGAGGAATGAAATGGCCACTATATGCCTAGCCTTCAGACTATTTCCCAATCAACCCATAAATATCATGGACAGTCAGTATGCTGCCCTCACAGTTACTCGCATCAGTAATCCCATTCTTTCTCCACATTCGGATAAAAATCTGTTTAGCCTTTTCATAACTTTCCAAATCTTAATTTCCCTTTGGTAAAATTCTTTATAGCTCATATACACCGTCATACAAAAATCCCTGGTCTCCTGTCTGAGGGGAACCACAAAGCAGATACTGTGCTTCGTGATGTCATGTGCCCTCTTTTTTTCAGACCCTATTGCCTCTCATCAATTTTTTCACCAGACTACAAAAGCGTTGTCTTGTCAATTTCATCTGCTCTTGGCGCAAGCTAAGGACATTGTTAAGTCTTGGAATCATTGCCACAACATGTTCCATTCTCGGGTCGGTCAGCCCTCAAGGAAGTTTGGCCAATGAGCTATGGCAAATGAATGTGACTTTCCATCATTAGCACCTCGTCAATATCTTCATGTCACAGTTAACACCTTTCCTCAATTTGTGTGGATGACCACTGACACTTCTGAAAATACACCAGCATCAATTAGGCATGTTCTAGCCACTATTTCTGTTATGAGCACACCTAAATCATTGAAAATAGACAATGGCCCTATTTATACTTCAAAAAAAATTTTGTGATTTCTGTACTGAGTGGGGGTATTCAGCATGTTACTGGCATCCCATACAACCCCACTGGTCAAGCAATTGTTGAATGTATGCACCAACATGTAAAACAAACACTCTTTTCATTTTTAAAACAAGAAAAGAGGAGTCTAGGGCTAGAGCTCCCCTCTGCTCATGCTGTAAAATTGCTTTCTTTAACCATGTATAATTTGAATCATCTAAATCTGACTTTTGATTCAAAATCACATCTTTGGAGTACAGCCTGGCAACGCATGCCATGTACACAAAAGCTTCCTCAAGGTAAGGAATGTTGCCAGATCCAACCTGGCAAGGCCCGGTTCCTCTAATAACCTGGAGAAGAGGGTATGCTTCTTTTCTTTCTTTCTTTCTTTCTTTCTTTCTTTCTTTCTTTCTTTCTTTCTTTCTTCTTTCTTTCTTTCTTTTTAGAGGTTTTTGTTACAGGGTGCATGTGCTCACCAGAGAGACAGAGAGACAGAAAGCAAGCAATCATCCCCCAGGGGGGCTGGCCAAGCCACAATCCCTTCTCCTCCATTCTCCTCTCCAGATCTTGGGCATGCACGCATATGCACCCGGCATGAGTTTAAGCCACCAGGTCTGGGACTCAAACCACGGTCGACTACATAGGAGTTCAGTGACATAGCCATTACGCTAACTGCTGGTCTCAAGAGGGTATGCTTCTGTGCTTATTACTACAGGTCCAGTTTGGATTCCCTCTTGGGGTGTACGACCAGCACACCATGAGCTGGCATCAGACACTGCAAAGCCTGATACCGAATTTCCAGCTGAACATACAGAAGAAGGGGAGGACCAAGAAAAGGAAGCACAATCTGACCACGATGAGTTATAGCACTTGGGATGACATCAAAGCATTAGCCAATGATGCTGAAGAGATGCTGAAGAAACAAGATAAAGAACCAACTCCTGAGAACTTGTTCATTGCTATGTGTGCCAAATTGACTGCTAACTCAATGAACACTTGTCACCAGGATCTCATTCCTGCAAAACCAAAACATGTTAGTATACTGTTGGCTTTGTTCAATTGTCAGTAGGCTGGATTTTTACATGAGGAGCCTATACGCATCATTATATTAAGCTAGCTCATAACACTTTATACTGCCTTAGTCACATAGCACCAGTGCTATCCTCTAAGGAAACGACTTTCAATCATAGAATCTAAAGAGGGTTAACATTAACTAATTTTGTGCTATGCTATTTACTTGTTTTAGTATTCAACTGATGCCTGGTGCCGACCTCCCTCCAAACAAACCCAGGCCATGTTGGCTTTAAAACAAAAAAAGGGGGAAATGTAGGGACATGTTTGGAGAGAGACGCTGAGGAGGTGGGACCTGCTCTGAGCAAACACCACTTGTCCCTTTGGGCTATGGCAGAACCTTGCAACTTGTCCTTTCCTTGACCCTCGCTGCAGGCAGAGCAAAGGGTGGAAATTGCTAGGGGGCATTCCAACAGACACATCTGCTGGAATTCAGGAAATATCTTGACCCCAATTAGCAAAGTCCAATCCCTGCTCTGCCTCTGTGAGATTCTTTAGCTTTCTCTGGGCATGCTGATGCTGCCCTATGGTGAGATTCTTTAGCCTTATGTATCTGCCCCACACCTACAGCTAGGCTTCTCTCCATTAGAAAAGATGATTAATGGGATGTCTCCTTGATGGGATTATCGCCAAGGGATACACCTGGCCCAGAATGTCTAAGCCCTTATAGATTTGTTGCCTGCTTCTTACTGTCTGTAACACATCAACATACCTATGAAATGTCATGAAATACACATATGTAATGTCTCTTTGCTCTATAAATAAAGGTGCCCAGTTTGGGCAGCACAAGTTGTTTGGGCTACCTAGGCTCAGGCTGCCTGTGTCCACTGCTACTCTGTCTCTTTGTCTCTTTCTTTTTGTTTCCCCGTAGACCGAGCCAAACTGGGGGTGGATGCTGACATTTCATGATATTGTTTTTGACTATTGGTGTCTCTTGAGAGTCTCTGTATATTTTAGGATATATTTTCTACTTTTGTGCGCACACTGTGAGACTGTTGATATGCTGTACTGTGTCTGCAGATCCTTCGGGTGACTATACCTGGATGATATTAATTATTCCAGTCCATGAACACAGGCAGTTTTTCCATTTATCCGTGTGCACTTTAATTTCTTTCAGCAACATTTCTCATTTGAAGTAAATGCATATTTTACCTCATTGGTTAGGTTTGCTTCTAAGTATTTTATTCATTTACGATGTGGTAAATTGTTTTCAGTAAATTTATAAATTGTTTTTTGTTTCATTTGTGGTCATTCATTGTTCTAGTTTTCAAATACAACAGATATTTCTGTGTTACTTTTAAATCTTGAACTTCTGCTGAATTTCTTTAATACTTCTCACAGTACATTTTTAAGATTTAAAGTTTTTTTTTTTTAGGTTTTTCTACATTTAAGATCATATCTGAAAGCAGAGAAAATTTTGCTTCTTTATTTCTAATTTTTATCAATTTCACTTTTTTTTTGTCTTACCAAATCACTCTGCCTAAAAGTTCCAGGACTGTCTTGAGGAAGTGGAGAAAATGCTACCCTTGTGTAGATTTTGATATTATAGAAAAATAATTTTTCATTCACTAGCGAGCACGGTGTTAGCTGTGAGTTTTCATTAGTGACCTTCATTACATTGAGGTAGTTTCTATTCACAATTTCTTGAGTTGTTTTTTTTTTATTTGTTTTTAGCTTTAGGTTTTTTTGTTTGTTTGTTTGTTTGTTTGTTTTTCCTATAGGGTGTGAATTCTTGCCAGAGGGAGACAGAGTGAAAGAGAGCATGAGAGTGATCTGCTCCTCCAGACTCCAGGGTACTGAGGAAAAAGGTCTCTCTCTGTGAAGACATCCAATGAGTGCTATCTTGTTCTGGAAGTCCCACAGACTAAGGCACCATTTATGGACTCTGTCCCCAGAGCAGTCATCCTGTCATTCAGATAGATCTATTCCATTCTAGAAGTATTCACACTGTGCTATCAAAAATGACTGGATTGGGGCATATTTGAGAGAGGGAAAACAACTTCTTCTCTGGACACATTTCACTGAGGAGAACTCAGATCCCAGTTTTAGGCCAAATAGAGGAAAAAGCTGAACTGGGCACAGATAGGAGCTGAACAGAGAAGAGCCAGGGCTGGGCAGACAGCAGAGGATTTTTTGGTTTTGTTTGATGTTAATTATGATATATGCTTACCATGTTAAAAAAAAAAAAAAAAAAGTCACGCTTCAGATTGTTACTAGAAAATAGAAAGGCCTAAAGTAGACAGAGCTAACTTAAAAAAACATAATAATTCTGCAGCTGAAAACTGAACAGCAGGTTCTTGTCTCACTCCCCCACCCCCTGCCCTGGAGCACTGTGGGAACATCAAGATTGTCATCATAGGACTGACAGTGATAATGAGCCTTAGCCTCAGCCTGGAGTCTTGAGATGGTCAGGGAGGCCAAGTTGCCAGACTTGAAGCATAGAATTGATCAGGGACCCCTGAGGGCCATTTGCAGTCTTCATAGATGAGGAGTCTGAGGCTGACGCTGGGAGCTGTTGGTAGTGGTGCACATCATTGCCATTCCTGATGCTTTTTCTGCTTCCCTTGCAGGAGATGGTGACCCTCTGGCCCAGGGCCCCAGACACTGAAGGTAGCTGAGTCAGCACAGACTGGGCCCAGGACCCTGGAGGTGGGAGAGACAGAGAGAGGGTGATTCTGGTTCAAGAGACAGGAGGAGAAAGCAGGACTCATGGTCTCCCCAGGATCTTATCCTGTCCCCATATCTAGTCACCTGTGGAGTGAGCCAGGAAGGTGAACAGGAGTGGGATCTAGTTCATGGCGGAGAATCCTGAGTCCTGCCTTCTGGGCCCACATCTAAATCAGAGTTTCTTCCCACAATCTCTCCCTTCCCCTCTTCATGCTCCGAGAGTGGGAGGGGCTATTAATGCAAATGAGCCCACATCCCAAGGTGGCTGGTCCCACCTGACCCTGGGCCTGGCCCCTCTGCCTGAGGATGGCAGGCTGGGCGGGGTAGGGTTGTGTGGGCCCAGGATTGGGAGGTCCCAGCTGGGATTCCTGAGCAGAAGGTCAACAGGCAGAGCCAGGTGGCTGCTCCCAGCTCTGATCACCCACAGAGACCTCTGGAATGAGCCCTGAGTGCCCCCTGGTGTCTAGCCCATATACAGCATCTTGTGCCATGGGAACAGAGACCCTCAGAGACAGCCCTGACTTCCCCCTGCCCTGTGAGCTGCCCAGGGCCAGGTGAGCCTGCCTGTGAGAGCCCTTTGGATCACCCAGTCCAAACAGGGCTTGAGGAAAAGTACGTTTCATATTCAAGAGGGTCTGATATTTTCTTTTTCAAAATTATAACAAATTATTCATCTCTAATCTGAAATATTATGCAGTGTATATTATTTAGTCAAGAAGTCAGATTTTGCCCCCAAAAAACACCCCTATTTACAAAAAAAGACAAAAATAACACAGATCTGCACATGAGTGAAGTCTGATCTAAACTAGTTACCAATGTTGTTGTTTAGGGTCAGATGGGCTTAGAGAAAAACAGGATTGTCACTATGAAGCCTGGAGCGGAGGAGGTGAGGCCAAGAGAGGTGACATTGGGGTTGTGTCCCCCACCATGTTCTCAATATAGAAGGAAAGAAATCAATCCTGAGTGTCCCCATAATCACTTTCCCACTTTCCCCTCCAAACTACCTGCGCAGAGAGCAAGGTAATGAGGACAGAGACCCCGACCCATGTGGACAATCCCTGAGCCCTGCTTTCTGAGCCCACAGCACCAGCAGCATTGTCCAGGGTCTCCTGCAGCTACTTCCCCACTGCAAGAGATCAGGGGCTTCACAGGCAGATCATTCCCTCCCCCAAAAGGGCCTCCTTTACCCTGAGCTCTGGGTCCTCTCATCTTGCTGCTGGGCAGGGTCTGCCTGAGCCTCCCCAGGGCTGAGATTCAGCATCAGGTATGCAGCAGGCAGTGCTGAGCACCAGGCACCCACAGGGGGCAGGTGGCTGGTTTCCAGCTGGGCAACCCACAGCACCCTCTACTGCCCAAGACCCAGATTCTTTCAGGTCTGGGATGTAAGCTGGAGACCCTGGAGAGAGAGCTGGCCTCCCCACTTCCTTGTCTCCTGTCCCAACTCAGGCAAGGGAGACATATTCAGTGCCCAGGGGCCTTCTCTACAGCCTGTAGCACAAATCTGGCCCACTGACTCTTTCATTTTTGTTAAGGAGTTGAAATTCACATAACTTTAAATGAATGTTTTATGGTGTCTGACTCAGTGCCATTCAGTGTGTCCACCATGTTGTGAACTCCCACCTCTACCTAGTTCCAAACACTGTCATCACCCCAGAAGGACACCCCACACCATTATGCAGTCCCCACGTCCTCACCCCTCTACCCTGAGAAGCACTCATTTTTGTGTCTGCAAATTCGTCTATTCTTGTGAGGGGCTGTGAGGTCACACGGGCTCTGAGTCAGGCCAAGACCCTGGGCAGGACATGAATGGAATCAGCCACCTCCCTCCTGGTCCATCAGCTCCCTGGAGGGACCCAGAGCCTGAGGAGTGACTTATGTCCCTGCAGACATGACCAGGGTGAGAGGACACGAGCAAAGAGTCCAATGAACACTGAAAAAAGGAGAAGGCTCTTTCATATACTTCAGTTCTAGGGAAACATGTGCTGGCTAGCGTATGCCCTCAGAGGTCACCTGAGCTACACACGGTCCCAGGCAGTGCAGCAACGAGGGCACCGACAGGGAGCACACGGGGGGTTCAGTCTCACTCCCGTGGTCGGGAGCCCTGTGTGGGGGCCAGTGTTGTCATGATAAGTCCCACAGTGATAGTCGGCCTCGTCCTCAGGCTGCAGCCCGGAGATGTGCAGAACACCTGCATTGGCCGAGGTGTCCTTGGATCCAGAGAAGCAGCTGGGAACCCTGGAGCCTTGATGCTTGTGTGAGTCGGAGTAGTATTTCAGGAGATACTGGGGGGGAGCTCCCTGGTTTCTACTGGCACCACTGTGTTTAATAGCCCTAACACTGAAGTCCCATCTCCAAGGCCCATTCAACCTGTGCAGACAGAGAGCAGCACAAAGACAGGAGTCCAGGCCATGGTGGACACAGCCCTTGGTCCCCACATGGCTGGGCTGCCCCAGGCCTCCTTTTCTTCCCACCCTCTGCCACAGGAGGGGCTCTTCATGCAAATGTGTGACCATCCAGGGACTGCCCAGCCCCTCCCTGAGCCCTGGGCTGGGGCTCAGCTCACACTGCAGACTGAGGAGGAGGGAGGTTGGCTCCACCCCTTAGGGACCCCTGGGAGGATGCACCTGCTGGGACAGCACAGAGGGCCTTGCTCAGGGGACTGTGCCAGTCAGAGAGGACACAGCTGTTGGGTCCCCATCAAGGAGCACGGGGCTAACCCCAGGCACAGGGTCCTCTGAGGAAATGTCCTCACTGAGCAGCTGTGCAGGGACCACCAGGTAATCCCCGGGACCCCTTGCTGGTCTCAGAGGCACAGGACTCCATGGCCCAGAGACCTAGGAGCCCAGCTGGTCCCTGCGGCTCCCCAGGCCCTGTCTGTGCTCATTACAAAGGCTCTGATCCTACAGGGTGACTGTGATCCCGACGGCCTCCCTCCCAGCAGGTGCAAACATGTGCACAGGCACCACACGGCCTCGGCCCCCAGCACAGCCTAGTAAAGACTTTTTGGAGCACACGTGCCTTCAGGGCAGTGTCATAGTTGGGGACAGAGTGATGGGCCTGTGAGGACCTTAGGGACATGTGTACATGGGGAATTCTCAAGTAACACAAGTGTAAGTGTGTGCATCTGGAAAGCACCCTGCGTCCCCCATGCAGTGAGCACGCTGCAGAGCAGCCCGGGCGGCAGGAACTGGGTGCTCTCTGCGTCACTCTGCAGGAGCCTGCCCAGGACTGTCCACAGGGAGCTCTTGGCGGGAATCAGACATGCTGGTGCTCTGCTTGTAACATGATAGCAACAACAAAAGAATATTCAGAACACCAAACACTCCTCGGGAGCCATGGGTCAGTCATGGGACTGGAACAGCAAATACAGTTTTTGTCTCACTTCCCCCTTCATCTGGGTCACTGTGCTATAATTATTACCATCAGGTACACCACAGATGTAGTCAGCCTCGTCCTCAGGCTGCAGGTTGGAGATGGTCAAGTAGCGGTCGGCCCCAGAGCTGGAGCCCGAGAAGCGATCAGGGATCCCGTCCCCCTTGCTGTGGCTTCCATCACTTTTAAGCTGCATCAGATACCGAGGGGCCTTCCCTGGCTGCTGCTGGTACCACTCAATGAAGTAGGTGCTGTGCTCCCTGCTCAGAGTGCAGGTGAGCTTGGCCGAGGCTCCCAGGGAGGCAGACGTAGACGGCGACTGAGTCAGCACAGGCTGGGACAGGGACCCTGGAACACAGACACTCATTATGGCCTGGGGGGAGAACAGGGGGAGGGCATTTCTCCTGTGGCTGGAGGTGGTTTGAGGAGCAGGGATCAGGCTGCTTAGGATGGTCCTGACCTGTGCAGTGGAGGAGGAGGACAAGGAGGGAGAGTGGGGTCCAGGCCATGGTGCTGATGCCCTGGAGCCGTGCTGAGGCAGACACGCTTTACGTCTCTCTTATCCTCTCTCTAACTCAGAGCAGGGGGTTGATACCTTTCATGCAAATTCTCTCCTTGTCCCTTCTCTAGCCAATTCCCTCCCTGGGCCTGCAAACTGCCCTCGTGACTGGTATGATTTCTGGGAGGGGAAGGATTGTGTCTGGCCTGAGGCTCCCCAGGGGCCCAGAGAGGACCCAGCTGTTGAGCAGAGATCAGAAGGCAGGTGTCTGGTTTCCCAAGTGAGAGCCCACAGGCCTGTCAGCACAGGTCACAGCGCCCCCTGCTGCCCAGACCCAGGTCTGTCCTGTCTGTGACCAGATGGCAGGTGGCTCCCAGGACTACCACCCACTCCCTGCCTTAGGGTAGAGCAGAGCAGTCAGGAATCAGAGATGGGGAAGGGTGTGGGTGAGGGTGGTCCTCACTTGAGACATGACAGGAGGGGAAGGTACCAGTGAGCCTGGGCGGTTGGCAGAGACATCAGGCCCAGATGAGGCTCATAGTGTGTTTGCTTTCATTTCTGCTCTTTTTCTTTCTTTCTTTTTTCTTTGTTTTGTTGGGTTTTTTTGTTTGTTTTTTGTTTTGTTTTTGCCATGGGCCATGTGCTCTGCTTGAGAGGAAAGAGATAGAAAGAAGGAAAATGAGAAATCACCCCTCAAAGAGGTTGGCCACACCACAATCCTTTCTCCTCCATTCTCTTCTTGGGATTTTGGGCATGTATGTACATGCACCCTGTATGATTTTCAAGCCACCGGGTCTAGGACTCGAGCCATGGTGTGCCGTGGGGGAATCCAGCTGCCTTAACTACCACGCCACCTACTAGTCCCTCTGTTCTTGTTTCTTAAGCACAGTGATTTTCTCACTGCTCCCAGCCCTCCTCTCCTGTGTGCTGTCCTCCTGCTCCAAAAGGGGAAGGGGTCAGGATGCTGAGGATAGCCCTGACTTTCTTTGGCCAAAGTCATTCATCCTGTGAGTGTGAGATTTCTCTTTAGTTTCTGTCTGCAAAGAGCTTCCCTTTGTATTTTTCAATGTTATGAGTATGAAAATAATAAAACATGAATGTCGATTTAAAGAGATTAGTCATTTTGGAAGAGCGGACTCTCAGGGTCCACTGCAGAAACACTGATTCAGAACTCACACTTACAGGGTCCCTAGGTGGCTCGTGGGCGCAAGATGGTGGAGACAGCCCTAAGGAGGTGGCCCTGGGAGGTTTGGGTCATGACCCAAGAGCAGTGAACAACTGCTATTACTTAAAACTTAAACATGGTATTAGTACTTACATAATCGTAATATTAAGCAGTCATTAAATACTTGGCTGTCAGAAAAGTCATGACATCTTTTTCCTATGCTTTTCTATGTAAAAAAAAATGTGTCATAAATTTTCCAATGACCCAATATTTATGTATAATAAGACATGGAAATTCCTTCCATGAAACTCCTATGACAACAGCAGAGTATAAAGGGTAGTAGCAGAAGCACAAACGTGATCCAAATTGTGGGAAAACGAGGGGCCAAGATTCACATCTGTGGTTCTGTTGATTGTTTGGTGTGCCCCTGTCCTAGGACAGTAGTAACCAAGCGTCACAATCCAGGAGCCCTAAACAACTGAAATGCACTGTCTCACGGTTCTGGAGGCTCAGTGTCCGAGTCCATAGGACATGACTATGCTCCCTTTGAAAGCTCTGGGGGAATGTCTCTGCCCCTCCTCCTGGTGCCTGGTAGTTTCTGGGCAACATCAGGACATCCCTGCCTGGGAGCTACATAACAGCCATCTCTAACTCCTTCTTCACATGATTGTCCCTGCATGTCTCACTGTTTTCACACAGACAACCTCTAAGAAGGTCACCGGTCATAGTGGGTCAGCAGGCCATTCAACTGTGAGGTGGTCTCACCCTCACCAATACAACCGCAAGGACCGTGTTTATCACAATGAGGTTGTGTTCTGTGGTATGAGAAGTAGGACTTAGCATATCTTCTGTAGGGGACACATTTGACCCCATGACTATAGGGAAGAAGAGTACATTTCAAAATTAGTATAATAATTTTTTCTTGTAATTATCAGAAGGCATGTGCAGTGGCCATAGAGGGCATATGGACTTGCCTGAGACACACAGAGAGGGAGGGAGAAGTAGAGGAAGAAAGCAACCCCCAAAAGGGTATATCATGCCATAATGCCTTCTCCAAAATGTCCCTGTCCTCTCTGGATTTGGGGAATGCACATGCACCTGGCTGGCATGTTTCTCCATGGAACTTGGCCCAGTTTTACACAACAGTAGGCTGTGTGGGATTTGGTTCCCTTAACCACTAGTCTACAAGGCTGGACTGACATTTTTTTTGAGATGTGCAAAAGGAGATCTGGACTTGCTCATGATAGTGACTTTTTTGATTGCTGCTTTGATATCTCTGCTGCTTAATTTGAACACCAAACTCATTTTCTCATTGAGTCCCGAGATTGCATTTCCTCACTGAGTTGTGATTTTCTTGGTTCTCAATGTAAATGATTTTTAAATAGTGTCCTTGACATTTGGGGTATTATATTATGAGACTCTGGGTCCCCATTCTGTGTGTCAGAGGACATGAGTTCTGTGCCAAGCTCCCCAGTGGCTTCAATGCACATGGACCCCGATTCTCAGGATTGAGATGCTCTGACACTGTCCTGGGGACAATGGGGCAGGGACTCTGACAACTAATCGCCTTGGAGGGGTGTGAGATCAGCTCTGAAGACCCCACTAATGGCAGAGAGGGGGTATCTGGCTGAATGGAGCTGCACCCACTGTGCTTGCCCAAGACAGACCCACAGTGACCCCTGCTGCTCACTGTGCAGACTTCAGCATCTCCATGCAACTCAGGGGACTGTCCTCAGAGCATGGTCACTGTCAGTCCACTCAGGGGTCACCCCTGCTGTGCCCAATGGTAGTAACATAAATCAGTCTATTCCCAAGAAGTTTTCTGGATTTCTAGAAGTAAAATGAAAACATGACAGCCTTCCAGTGTAAGGAGGCTGCAGGGGGCTCTGGGGCACAGGCCTGAGCAGCTCCATCCACAGGGGAAGAGGTGACTGTGGTCAGTGTCTGAGAGGGCAGTGGGTCTGAGAAGACCAGGGTGGTGAAACCACAGGGAGAAGGATCAGGACCGACAGCTTGGAGTTGAGTGGATAATTGGGTTCAAGGAAAGATGAACTTCAGTTCACAACGTAGATAAGGATGGAGAAGTCCAGGGATGAACAATGAGATCTGGGTGAGGAATTAGACTCAGAAAGGCTGAGGAGCCTGGCAGGCCCTGTGCCCCAGGGGTCCAGGTTGACTACATCCATCAGGCCAAGGGGCTGCTGACTGGTGGGGGATGAACTCAGAGCTCGTGCGGAAGGAAAGGTGGGCCGAAGACTTATGTTAGAAGATTGTGGCATGAAGGATGCAGGAGAAAATTTTAAAAGGGTTTATGGTCTCCCTTCAGGGCATACTAGATAGTAATAATAGGCAATGTCTGAAATCCACATCTTTTCCGGTGCTTTCAGAGAAATAGAATCTTAAAAATGTGTACATTCTGGGGCCCGCAGGTGGCATGGTGGCTAAGGGTGCCGAACTCCCACATGGCCTACTGCAGTTCGGGTCCTGGACCTGGCAGCTTGCTTTCTCACTTTCTCTCTCTCTCTCTTTCACTCTGTCCCTCACTGCTCAAATTAAAATAAGTAAATAAATAAATAAAAGTTAAATCATTCTTTCCAAAAAAGTGTACATTCCCATTCAAGAGGAAGGTAAACATTGTCTCTGGTTTTATTACTCTGCATGATGTTAGCTAGCTTGTTTCCAACGGAGAACACTTGTGTAAATGTTCCTTTGCTGAGTTTTGTCCTTTGTACTGGGCAGTGGTCTGGGCTTCGTAGATGGAGCAGTGATAATTTACACACAAAAACAATCCCTGTTTTCAAGGACCATGAGTCTCAGAGGAGCCAGAAAGCAGAGTCACAGAGAAATGTCCTCATGAGGTTGATTCTACTCAGAAGTGTCCTCCCAATGCTGATTCTGCCCTGTCTCGCCAGATATTAGGGGCCCTCTTCATCCCCAAGACCTGAACGCTGACCTCCCCACGCTCTGTCCACCTGCCCTGCTCTGCACTCTCCCTGTCCTGATCCAGGTGCTGAGATCAGGTGCTCCTCCCTGCTCACCTGGGCTGTGCAGACACCTCCTGGGGTTTCCCACCAAGTTCAGCTCACTTTGCTTCATTCTAGACACCATGAGGTACAGACCTCCAGACTCTCCAATGCATCACATTTTCTCCAATTATAATCAAAGACACCCTTGAGTTTAAATGCTACCAAATCTCCCTTCATCTCTCCTCATCCTAAACACGTGACACAGTTCAAGAATGACACATACCAGTCCCCTGATCTCCATGTTTGAGTCCCAACACTTGCTAGGAAACTTCCCACATCCCCTCCTGATTTCTTGAATCTTCCAGGAACTGACAGCCCCGTGTCTGGTCTGGTAACTTAACTAGTATCAGAGATTAGCACAGCTGTCCTAGTGATGCCTTTATAAACAGCTTCAGATTTCTCCTGATGTGGACAATAAACCATGCATTGGTATCTTTAGAGTCATGAGCTTAAGGGGACAAAGTACTGAGGACGTGGACCCACAGGCCCAGAGGCCCCCTCCTTTCCCTCCAGCACAATTTACTCCTGAGAATCTCAGAGCAGCATCAGCCCCCGTTTCCTGTTACTCCAGGAAGATCAGCTTCCACAGAGCCTCGGTGCTGACGGAGGGAGACTTTAGGGAGCTTGTGTGCTCATAGCTCAGGATCAGGCCCAGGAGACCAGGAGAGAAGGGACCTCTCAAGGTTCATGGAACAGTTACCAGCCTGGGTTGGGTGCACAGAACATCCTTATCCCACCTTTGGGCTCACAAAAGATGCAGACCTGAGAGGAGGTCACATGGGTCCCTTGCGCCCAGACCCGGTAGGGCCTGAGCTCCTGAGCTGTGCACAGGTGGGTCACCTCTCCTGGCCCTTCCGTGGCTCATCCTGAAGGATTTTGTGGCCTGAGGATGAAGTACCTTCCAGCTGGGCGGGGATCAGGCCAAGACCGGCTGTCAGGATGGCTCAGTCCTCCTCATGGCCCCAGACCCCTGGAAAGGACCTCAGGTCCTTGGATGGTCGAGGAAGTGACAAAATCAGAGTCACCTTTTCTCAGAAAAAGTCACATGGACTAAATGAGGATGTCCCGGGGTTCTCGTCTCATTGACACTTTTCCCTGCAGTTGCCACGTTACTGAAATTTCTCACATTCTCTTTCACTGTGAGTGTGTCATAATGGAATGGATGATGAATGTACCAATAAACTTGGAACGTGTATTTTTGGGGGAGGTTGTTGCCATTGAGCAAGTGCCCTCACTGGACAGAAACAGATCATGAGACCATTAGAAGGAAGGAGAGGAAAAATCACCTTGGGTGGGGAAGGGAGTGACCAAACTGCAATTCCTTTTCTTCCATTCTCCTCCTGGGGTTTTGGGCACGCATGCACACACTCTTGGTGTGATTTTTCTAGCCTCCATGTCCAGGACTTGAACAGTGATCTGCAGTGTGGTGGAGTCCAGCACTTTAACCACCTTGCCACCTGCCCTAGGACATGGATTTTTAATTGTGTAATTACTGCTAGCCCAGGGCTGTACTTTGCCTACAGCTCTCTCATAGAGGTTAGGGTTGACTATGAGGCCCATATTGAAGCTCAGACCAGAAACATATCTGAGTCACTCCTAGACCCTGAGCTTAGCTTGGCCTAAACCAGCCTCACTGGGCTCTCCCAGTATCAAGATGAGCATCTTAAAAACCAGCCACCCCTGCTCATACCTCACAAAATTCAGATCTAAGATCACAAAGGTCAGGATCAGGATCTTTGAGCTATTAAACTAATTCAAAGGGATGCATTTTAATGCAAAATTCATGCCACTGTAGAAGCAAGCTGTATCTTATTTACATATGACCTTTTTTTAAGGTTTCTGTCATAGGGTACATGTGCTTGCTGGAGAGAAACAGACAGAGAGAAGGAATGCAAGAAATCACCTGTCAGGAGGGATGATCATGCCACAGCCCCCTGTCCTCCATTCTCTTCCTGGGATTTTGAGCATGCAATTAGACGCAGCTGATGTGATGGTCCAAGTTGCTGGATCGGGGATTTTTTTTTTTTTTTTTGAGAGTTTTTTTTTTTTTTTTTTTTTTTTTGCTATAAGGTGTGTGCGCTCACCAGACAGACAGGGGGAGACAGAGACATAAAGCGAGAAATCACCCCCCAGGGGGGATGGCCACATTGCAGTCCCTTCTCCATTCTCCTCTCGGGATCTTGGACACGCATGCACATGCACCCAGCATGAGTTTAAGCCACCGGGCCTGGGACTCGAACCGCAGTCGACTATATGGGAGTCCAGCAACATAGCCATTATGATAACTGCTGGTCCCTGGATTGAGGATTTTAACCATGGTTGACCGTGTGGGAGTCAATACCTTCACTGGCCCCTATAGCTTACATTGTACAGCATCACCTGTTGGCCTCTGCATATTACATTTTAATCTGAATCTTCAAAATATAACAAACTTCATTAGGTTTCACTACCAGGTAGAAAGATGAATTTTGGCATTCAGAGAGGTGCAATCTTTAGTATCATACAAGCTTCCTAGACCTATAAATCTTCCATCAGGAGTGGGCCTCAGAATTGAGGAATCAGGGGACCAGCAGTTAGCGTAATGGCTATGTCGCTGGACTCCCATGTAGTTGACCACAGTTCGAGTCCCGGAACCGGTGGCTTAAAACTCACACCAGGCACGTGTGTGTGCGTGCCCAAGATCCCGAGAGGAGAATGGAGGAGAAGGGATTATGGCATGGCCATCCCCCCTGGGGGGTGATTTCTCACTTTCTGGCTCTCATTCTCTCTCTGTCTGGTGAGCACATGCGCCCTATAGCAAAAAAAAAAAAAAAAAAAAAAAAAAAAAAACTCTCAAAAAAAAAAAAAAAAAAGAATTGAGGAGTCATCTCCTGTACCTGAAGAAGAGTTTTGATAAGAAAACTGATAGACAATTAATTATTTCAATCCCATCCTTACCCGTTACACTTTCTCTGTATTTCCCCTCCCACTCCATCTCTCTGAACTCTGTCCTCAGGAAGCTTGGTATTTCCCAGAATGCCATAGGCCAGATTAGTGCTGTCCCCGCTCTGACCATGGAGGGAGGCAGGGAGTCTCCCTGGGACAAGAAGGAGTCTCAGAGAAGGGAGGAAGGCCTCAGGAGAACCCAGATCTGCTCCCTCAGGGGCTGAACAAGAGACTCCATCACCAACCGCCTCCTGAGTGTGGTTGAACTTCAGGGTCATTCACAGGACACAAGCAACATCGCTTCCAGCTGTGGTTCCAGTTTTATTGCACTAATTTGAGAATTATTCATAAGTCTTATAATTATTTTGTAAAGTACTGGGAGAAAATGTTGTTATGGGGAATTTTATAACAGCAGGAGTAAATATATTTCAAAGAAACAAAGTAAGAGTCACAGGCCAGGAGCAGTAGGACCTGAGGTTTTTGTCCCACTTCCCCATCTGCCCATGTCACTGTGGAAAACACCGTTGTGCCCAATCATACAGTAATAGTCGGCCTCGTCCTCGGGCTGCAGCCCCGAGATGTGCAGAACACCTGCATTGGCTGAGGTGTCCTTGGATCCAGAGAAGCGGCTGGGGACCCCGGAGCCCTGGTGCTTATTTGAATCTGTGTGGTACCACAGGAGATAGCGGGGAGGGCTCCCTGGCTTTTGTTGGTACCAGGACATGTGGTAGCCAGCAACAACAAAGCCACTGCTCAGGGTGCAGGTGAGTCTGGCAGATGCTCCAGGAGATGCAGAGAGGGAGGGCGGCTGAGTCAGCACAGGCTGGGACAGGGAACCTGCAGACACAGACATGTGTGAATAAAAGGGCAGGAACCAGTGTGACAAACTCAGTAATCTTAGTCTGAGAGACTAAAATCAACTTGGAGCTGCCCTTTGTCCCCAAGACTTGTTTTACCTGTGCAGTGAGAGAGGAGCATGAGGAGGAGAGGAGTCCAGGCCATGGTGGACACAGTCCCTGGTTCCCACATGGCTGGGCTGCCCCAGACCCCCTTTTCTTCCCACTCTCTGCCACAGGAGGGGCTCTGCATGCAAATGTGTGTCCACCCAGTGACTGCCCAGCCCCTCCCTGAGCCCTGGGCTGGGGCTCAGCTCACCCTGCAGACTGAGGGGGAGGGAGGTTGGCTCCACCCCTTGGGGAGCCCTGGGAGGAAGCACCTGCTGGGACAGCACAGAGGGCCTTGCTCAGGGGACTCTGCAGCCAGAGAGGAAACAGCTGCTGGGTCCCCGTCAGTGAGCACAGGGCCATCCCCAGACACAGGCTCCTCTTATGAATGGTCCTGAGGAGCCAATGTGAAGGGACCTCAGGTCAGTTCCAGAGCACCCCCTCCTGGTCACAGTCAGTGATAATTTATAAGAAAAAGAATACGTGAGAGCTTAGCTACAACAGGGAAACACACTGAGCAGAGATGCAGAAAAATGTCCTCATGACGCTGGTTCACCCTGACCAGTCCCTTAGTCTGGGTATTTGATGACCACTCCTGATCTCTGAGAGCACCTCTCTCCCACAAGATATGAACTCTGACCTCCCAAATTTCTGCCCACCTTCCCTGCTCTGTGCCTGCCCTGTCCTGATCCAGGTGCTGAGAGCAGGTGCCCCTCCCTGCTCACCTGGGCTGTGCAGAGCCCTCCTGGGGCTTCCCACCCTGTTCAGCTCACTTTGCCTCATCCTAGACACCGTGAGCTACAGACCTCCAGACTCTCCAATGCATCACATATTCTCCAACTGTAATGAAAGACACCCTTGAGTTCAAATGGTACTAAATCCCCATTCATCTCCACTCACCCTGAATACTTGACGCAAGTCAAGAATGACACATACATGGGACTAGCAGTTGCGTAATGGCTATGTCGCTGGACTCCCTTGTAGTCGACCGCGGTTCGAGTCCTGGACCTGGTGGCTTAAAATTCACACCAGGCACATGTGCATGCATGCCCAAGATCCCGAGAGGAGAATGGAGGAGAAGGGAAATCACCCCTGGGGGGTGATTTCTCTCTTTCTTTCTCTCCATCTCTCTCTGTCTGTCTGGCGAGCGCACACGCTCTATAGCAAAAACCTCTCAAAAAAAAAAAAAAAGAAAAAAGAATGACACATACACTCGCCAAGGTGGAAATATCAAATGCTAAAAGATAAAGCATTAAAAGATTTACAAACACTCCACTGGGGAGTGTCAATAGGCGAACATGGTAAAATAGCTGCAAGGTATTTTCAATACACGTGCCCATGAAGATTCCTCTATGATAACATTCTCCCATCAATCATCTCCTCTTCAAGCTTAAGTGTTTTTTCTGCCTCATTCAAAGTCTCTCTGGTCCTGGCCACTCTTTCATCCAGCTGCTTCCCTCCCATCTCCATCCCCAGCCTCTCCCAGAGCAAACACAGGTCTCCAGTGGCCAAAGTGACAAATCAGCCTGGACCTCAGGGTCCCTTTTCTTTGAATCCTCCTGTCATCCTGCCCCAAAATCTTTGACTTCTTTCAAGACCAGGTTTATACATCATCTTCTGGAGAAGCTATGGCCCCAGGAAGTGATTGTACATTTATTTCATAATATATTCTCTGCAGAGAGAGAGAAGAAGAGTAAGGGGAGAGGGGACATCTCATGGGCACAGTCACTGCAGCCTGTTCTTCTCCATTTACCTATTCTGTCAAGATTGGGACATGTGCGTAGTTTGTTTTTAATCCTCCAAGACTAGGATTCAAACTGTAATCAATCATGTGGGTTCTGGGTCCTTTAACTATGAGGGAAAAGACTGGCCCATTCATTTTTTTTTTATTATAAGTAGTTTATGAGTACCCCTCCAAATATAAGATTTTAATAAGTTGTGTGATTAAATAAATGTAGCAGTAGAAATAGTAAGGAAAGGACAGGACTGTGATTTCTATTGTCTTATTCATTTTTAAAATTGTGTGTATCTATTTACACACTCCAAAGCATGGTTTCTAAATTCTACAAATGCTTTATCTTTTAGCATTTCATCTCTTCGATGTGGAGAGAAGTGTGTATCATTCTTGAACTGTGTCAGGAATTCAGTATGAGTGAAAATAAATGGGGAGTTTGTGGCATTTGAACTCAAGGTTGTCCGTTGTAATCTGGGAAAAACCTGATTCCCAAGTCAACCTGAAAGTCTATTTCTTATGGCCATTTCATTTGAAATTTGCCTACTCCACGAGAATTTAGCTCTTCATCTGATTAAGGGTTTTAAGCAAAGCTTTAGGGTACACAGAAAGTCTAATACATGGACTATAGAAGATTTCCCAGCTCAAATTTTTATATCCATTTTGCAATTTCCTATGTGTCATTTAAGATAACTCCTAGATTTCTATAAGATTCTTGTTTATTGGAGTAATAATAATGGAAACACATGGAAGGGATTAATGGTAACTTCCAGGGTTTGAATATGTCCTGCAAAGTTTGTGTGCTGGAAACTTCATCCCCAGTGCAGCAGTGTTGGAGGTGGGGCCTAATAAGAGAAATCATTCTTGTCTGCAGTGAGTGAGTGACAGCCAGTGTGGGTTGTGACATCTGTGAGCTCAGCCCCCACCACTCCTGTCCTCTTGCTCTTCCACCTTCCACCATGGGATGACTCACATGAAGGCCTCCTGAGATTCTGGGCCATGCTCTTGGACTTCCCAGTCTCCAGAACCTGAGTCAAGTGAATTCTTCCTCATCATGAACTATCACCCTGTTTTATTCTAGTCTAGTAACACAAAATAGAACAAGACAATAACACATTGCTCTGTTATAGCACACACACATATGTGGGTTTTCTGTAACACCCAGAATTCTTTGAATGATAAGACACCCACGGTCTAGTCCTGCAGACAGTGGAGCCCAAGGTATATACGGGACAACGTGCAGGGCCTCTCCTTGACATCCTCAACATCCTCATTCCATCCTAGTAGAACTTCTCAAGCCTGGGGACATGAGAGCCATTTAGAATAGGTCATCTATGTCCAAACTGTCCACATTTACTGAGAGAGAAAGAGAGGGAGAGAGAGAGAGAGAGAGAGGAACAGTTAGCTTTATGCCAACAGAACTCTGTCCTTTCACTTTGGTCTTGGAAGTAGCCTATAAATCCTTTGGATTTCTCCTGTGACCACACCTCACATTTAACTAGTCAGTGACTAATGGTGGGCTCCCACTTAGGCTCAGGAAAGGGATGGATCTACCAATTAGACCAGCTAACTGTATAAAGTGCTGGGCATTTGAACCACTTATATCAGTTCACCCTCCTGACCTTCAATGAGTTGACAAGAGTTGAAAATTGAGTCCAATTTGATCATGTCTATGTAGCACAACTCTATAAATACTATGCACACTGCTATATTGGGTAAATTTTATCTTTTTTTTTTAAAGAGATATTTGAGGGAACCAGCAGTTGGCGTAATGGCTATGTTGCTGGACTCCCACGTAGTCGACCACGGTTCACGTCCTGGACCCAGTGGCTTAAAACTCACGCCGGGCGCGTCTGCGTGCATGCCCAAGATCCCAAGAGGAGAATGGAGGAGAAGGGATTGCGGCGTGACCATCCCCCCTGGGGAGTGATTTCTCGCTTTCTTTCTCTATGTCTCTCTCTGTCTGTCTGGCGAGCGCACGTGCCCTATAGCGAAAACCTCTCCAAAAATAAAAAAAGAAGAAGAGAGATATTTGCTATAGGGTGAGTGCACTTGCCAGAGAGACAGAGACAGAAAGTGAGAAATCATGTCCCAAGGGGTTATGGCCACATCACAATCCCTTCTCCTCCATTCTCTTCTTGAGATTTTGGGCATGCAAGTACACACGATCAGCCAGAGTTTAAAGCTGCTGACCCTGGGACTCAAATTGCAGTCAACCATGTGGGAGTCCAGTGATGTCACCATCACACCATCTGCTGGTCTCAAAGTTTACTTATTAACCCCATGGCTGAGAGAGACGGCAATGTAATATCCCTAAGAAATCCTGATACATCACCCGCTCCCAACTTCAGTCAGCTCAGATCATGAGCTTGTGTAATCCTGGCATACTCAGGGCAGGATCCAGATGAGAATCAGTCACCTTCCCAGGAGGGTCAGCTTGGCAGTGTTGAGTTTTCCCTGGATGGCACCATTCAGCCTCATGAGTGAACACCTAGGCTTAGAGTTTGCATTACTAAGAAAACCACCTGAGACTGGGGATTTATACAGAAATATAGGTTTAGTGGCTCAGGATTCTGGGGAACAGAACATGACTGACAAGCAGAGAGCACAGTGGGTGAACGCACAGAGAGAGAGAGTGAGTGAGAGAGAGCAAGATCTGCAGGCAGCTCTATCATGTATGAACCCTGCTTTCATGATCACTAATCCCACACCATGAGAGCTCAAACTCACTGGATCTCTAATCATGAGGTAGTTTGTCTCCATGATCAAATCACTGCTCCCTAGACCTCACCTCTCAAATTCCATCACACTGGAGACCTATATAAAAGGATGAACCTTTGGGAGGAAAACCATGAGACAAACCGTAGTGGCATTTCTGTATCAGTGTAGGGAGAGGGTGATCATCCTGAGGACACAGTCCAGGTGTGGAAGCTCTTAGAACTGACCGTGTGTGTCTCTTCAACTGAATTATTTTGACTTGCCTCCCTTAAATAACCTGAGGTGCTTGTGAGAGATAGAAAGTGAGAAATCACCCCCCGGGGGTATGGCCATGCCACAATCCTTCTCCTCCATTCTCCTCTCAAGATCTTGGGCATGTACGCACACTCACCCAGTGTGAGTTTACGCCACTGGGTCCAGGACTTGAACCACAGTCGACTACGTGGGAGTCCAGCTACTTAGCCATTACGTCATATGCAGGTCCCAATTTTATTTTTTAAGTGAGATTTTTGCTATAAGGCATGTGTATTCACTGGAGAGACAGAGAGAGACAGAAGCCTGGAATACCTCCCTCCCCCAGGTGAGTGGCCACACTGCAATCCCTTCTCCCCCCTCTTTCTCTCAGTATTTTAAGCATGCATGCGTATATGCCCAAGATGAGTTTCAAGTCTCTGGGACTCGAACCTTGGTTGGCCATGTAGGAATCCAGTGACATAACCATTATGCCATCTGTTGTTCCCTAGAGTCTGATTTTTACCATGTCTTGCCATGTCAGAATACTCAAGCTCCAGCTTCCCGTTTAGCTAGGACCATAGGTGTGTAGAACCTAGTCCACCTCATTCAAGAAGGGTGAGGAATTGAACCCAGACCTCCCAGGTGGCTTCAGCCTCAGCCCCACCTTCTTTGCAGCACACAGCACCACCACAGTTGAGCCTCTGGGTTGATCTACACATATTAAATTGAAGCTGAATTTTATCATGATCATGTCTAATTTCTTGTGTGATAATTCAATGTTGGCTGACATGATCCAGAATTGAGTATGCATGCGTGTGTGTGTGTGAGAGAGAGAGAGAGATTAACCTGTGTCTCTGTTAACTTTCATCACTTCTAGGCACATGAAGAAATATGTTTACACTTGCATTAACATTGCACATTAGCGTAAAAGGTAAACTAGAACAAAGAATAATGGATCCAAGCCCATCCTCTGGTGCCACAGAGAACGAGCTTCCTGAGCCCACAGAAGCTACAGGCAGCCTCGCTGCAGGAGACAGAGATGTCAGGAGCTCAGGGTGAGGCTGAGCTGAGGGTTTGTGTCTCACTTCCCCACTGCCACCTGTCACTGTGGTAATGGTTGCTGTGCCACAGAACACAGAAATACACAGCCTTGTCCTCGGGCTGGGCCCCCGTGATGGTGAGGGCAGCCTTGCCTCCAAGCAGGGAGCCTGAGAATCGGGCAGGGACTCCCGGAATCCGGTAGTTGGTGCCACTTATTAGACCCTGGGGTGCCTGGTAGGGCATTTGTTGGACCCATGTAGCATGGTTGCTGGTGGTGACGGCCCCAGCACTGGAGCCACAGGTGAGTGTGACAGTCCCCCCAGGAGTCATGGACAGTGAAGGTTCCTGAGTCACCACAGCCTGGGAAGCAACTCCTAAGAACAGGTGAGAGATCAAATAGTCAGGAGGGAGACAGGGCCATGAAGGGTCATTGTCACCTCCCCTCCCTCAGCCCAGACAGAGCCCCTGACCTGCACAGTGAACCAGGAGCGTGAGCAGGAGAGGAGCCCAAGCCATGATGCAGACCACCCTGGGCTGCGCTTAGTAGGACTGCTCAGCACAGAGCCAGCCCTACAGCTGCCATTATAACCCCACAGTCTGAGGGGCGGGCCCTTCATGCAAATGAACTCTCCTCCCTGGGAACCTTACGTGGTCAGGTCAGAGATTCTGAGTCATCACGCATCGGTAACAGGTGTTCATGGGACCATTTCCAGCTCCTCCTCCACTCCCAGGACCTGATACAGTGCCCTCTAGTGCCCATTGCTAGAATATCAGCGCTAGAAAGTTACTCTCCTCTGCTCCTTCCCCTTCCCCTCCCTCTCCTCACAGGTCTGGCAATGTTAGTTCTGTAACTAAGTCAAACTGATGTTTGAAAGATCCCAGACCAGACCCTTAAAAAAATTGAGGGAAGGGAAGTTTTGAGTGTACACCAATGGAAAAAAAAAAAAAAAGAGAAAAAAGAAAGGAAAGAAGAAGAAAGAAAGAATTACTCTATACAAAAGGTGCCATAATAGACTAACACTTCTATGTTTTTCTGGGTCTGGTCACTCAAATTTGTGTTTAGAATAAACCACGTTCCACTTATTTCTACAAAGGTTGGCTATTTCCATGGTGAGTATCCTCTAATATATTTGGTTGGAAGGGAGGCACAGACACTGGAGTTTTTTTGTGTATTTCCAGGAGAGGAGGCTGCTTGTGATGGTTTAGATGAGTCCTTGTCCCCCAAAGTTTGTGTTTGGCGATGTGGTATCGGACATGGTGAAGCCTAGTGAGTGGTGACTGGATCGCAGTGATTACTTCAAAGAGACACCACTCTCCTGGATAGAATAATGAAGTCTGATGAGACCCAGTGAGTGTGCGCTCTCCTGAGAAAGGCCTAGTTCTCACGAGAGCTGCTTGTTATACACAAAATCTGCCCATGGCTTGTGCCCTTTCCTGAGATTCCTTGTGCTCATGGTGGCCATATTGTAGTCAGGTCTGATTCCAGGCCTACACCTTCAAATTTTCCAGCCATCAGAATTGTGAGTCAGGGGACTGGCAGGTGGCGTGGTGGTTAAGGCCGCTGGACTCCCACATGGCTGACCACGGTTCAAATCCTGGACCTGGCGGCTTGCTTTCTTACTCTCTCTCTCTCTCTTTCTGTCCCTCTCTAGTCAAATTTAAATGAATAAATAAATAAACAAAGCTAAATAAAATAATTCTTTTTAAAAAAAAGAATTGTGAGTCAGTAAGCCCCTCTTTCTTTCTATATCATCCAGTCTCGGGTATTTCTGTTAGTAATGCACAAACGGAGTGAGACACCACTGGGCCAGGAAATCCCTTGCGTTCAGCACTTACAACCTCTGAGAGTGTAACAAGGAGATATGTTCCTGGAAAACACCCTCAGGTAGGATCAGAGACATCATCTGCCAGCTGTGTATGTGCCCTCCTTTGGATATCAATTTATAATCAAGGTCTTCATTTAAACCTCTGATGGCCTACGTATGATCAAGGAGCCTCGTGTGCTTCTGTAAAGTGGGGTGGATGTATGTTTCCTTTTTGGTGGCTGGGCCTGTTTTTGGTCTTCAGAGAAGGGAATGAACAGGTCACGGTGGATAGTTTTCTATAGACATCTTGAGGAGTTCAGATGAGCATCTCCTGACTTGCTCTAAGGTCTGAGGGGACCACGTACAGAGCCTGGGTCAAGAGGGAAAGTCCTGAATGTGATGCCCTGGACAGAAGAGAGGAGGAGGGCTCCTACGTACCTGGAATGTGTGTGGCTGGGACCCTTTTCTGAGCAGATCACAACTCCTGACTCTCAACCTCAGGGGTGGTCAAGTAGTCTTAATGACTCTTTCTTGATCATTCCTCATTGGTCTTCAGTTTCATAGAGATCGCTGTCCTCACTGTGTTGTGGTTAGTCCCTCTTCCTTGTCTCCCACTTCCAAGTCCAGCTCCTAAGCCCCAGCAGTCTTTGCCTTGGGCTGGACCCCCAAGAGGCTCAGGGAAGTTTTGTTTCAAATCAGGGATCCCATAAAGGGCTGGGGTCCAGGAGAGTCTGCTGTTTGTATCAAAAAACTATATCTGGGGGCATGACCAGGCTTCTATTAAAACCAGTGGTCACCACTGGTGACCACGCCAGTGCTAGAGCCACAGGTGAGAGTGACTGTTCCTCCGGGGAAACATGATCATTGAGGTCCTGAGTCACCACTGTCTGAGGACCAGACCCTAAAACAAAAACAGACACACATCAGGAAGAGGATGACAGAGGGGTCCTGCCAAGGCCTGTCCTCAACCTCTCCATGTACTTGGGCAGAGAATGAAGAGAGGCAGGAAAACGACGGGTGTCCAGGCCGTGCTGTGGGCACTCCCCAGGTCCCAGAACCTGCAGCTGAAGCTGGACTCTGGGTGGTTCTCTGATCTCCTCCTCCACTCCCTGGCAAAGGTGTGATTTGAGTGCAACATTAAGCAAATGGGAGCCCTTTACCTCCCAACCCTGTGCACACTGGGCCTCAGCCCTGGGAGCAGCTGCTCTGTCAGGAGGTAGTGGCCGTGAGCTCTGAGGTTCCCCATGGGAGGAAGCACCTGCTGTGGCCTCTCACTCATGCCAGGGGGCAAGGTCAGGCCATGACCTGGGAACTTGGTGCATTTGCTCAGCCTTGCTCCCCTCTAGCAGCTCCACAGCGCCCACTGCTGGGCTTGGATAATTATCTTTTTTTTTAGTCCGATTGTGTTGAATTCCCCAGTGTCTGAATTCAATTTCATTCTTACTTGTTATTGATTCCCTGCAAAGAGATGTTTAATTTTAAAAATTTCATTGGCTTTATTTTTTCAGTTCTATAATGATTTCAAGTTCTTTTCTAAGAGTCTCTCCTTTTCCCTGTGCTTCAAGTTGACCATAATTGTTCATCCAAGAAATGTCATGATTGCTGTTTATTTATTTATTTATTTTTTTGGAGAGGTTTTTGCTATAGGGCACATGTGCTCGCCAGACAGACAGAGAGACAGAGAGACAGAAAGCAAGAAATCACCCCCCAGGGGGGATGGCCACACCACAATCCCTTCTCCATTCTCCTCTCAGGATCTTGGACACGCACGCACACATGCCCGGCATGAGTTTTAAGCCACTGGGTCCAGGATGCGAACTGCGGTCGACTACATGGGAGTCCAGCGACATAGCCATTACACTAACTGCTGGTCCCATGATTGCTGTTTTTTTTTTTTTTTTTTTTTTTTTTGGAGAGGTTTTTCGCTATAGGGCACGTGCGCTCGCCAGACAGACAGAGAGAGACATAGAGACAGAAAGCGAGAAATCACCCCCCAGGGGGGATGGTCACGCCGCAATCCCTTCTCCTCCATTCTCCTCTCGGGATCCTGGGCACGCACGCACACGCGCCCGGCGTGAGTTGTAAGCCACCGGGTCCGAGATGCGAACCGTGGTCGACTACGTGGGAGTCCAGCGACATAGCCATTACACTAACTGCTGGTTCCCGATTGCTGTTTTTAAAATCCCTGCCAGATCCTTTTAGCACCAAAATCTCCTTGGCAGTGTCCCCGTATCTCGATGGTCTTTTCTTGTTCAAGTTGGGATTTTTATGGTTTTTCAAATGAGGGGCTTTTTTATTATATCTATGACATTTTGGATATAGGTGACTTTGGTTTTTTTTTATGTTTCTTTCGCCATGGGACCCTACTGTTCTGTGTGTCAGAGAACATGGGTCGTGTGATCAGCTCCACAGTGGCCCCAGCTGCTGTGGGGCCCAGACTCTCAGGCTCAGGAACTCAGATACCTTCCTGGGGATGACTCAGCAGTTATCTTGTTGACTCGCTGCCTTGGAGCAGGTGTGAGGTCAACTTTGGGAACTCTCCTGATGGCGGGGAGGGGGTGTCAGGCTGAGTGAAGCTACTCTGTTGCTGCTATGAGGGGGCTGGTGGAAACTCAGCTACCCCTGGGATCCATTGGGTCTCACTGACCAGGGAGGGGAGCTGACACCTACAATGCCCAAGACCTCTTGTCACCCCCTCTTCAGTACCTTAAATGCCAGATTAGAGGGGGCTAAGGCAGAGGTTGTCACCAGACCCATAGTTTCCGTGAGATTCCTGGAGTGCAGACCAGCTCTGCCTGAAGAACCTCTTTCAGTCTCATTGCTGAGGATGGGGGTGAAGTTCAGCTCCCCCTGGACCCTGCTACCATCGGGGAGGGGCACTGAGTGATAAACAGCCCTGACTGGCCCTGCCCTGCTCAGCGCTGGGGGACACTGTGGGGTGGACGCTCAGCTTGCGGCTGGACCCACTGACATGCCCATGAGGGAAATGGGGGCTCTGCCTGCTTCTGTTGGGAGGGGGAGGGCAGGCTCTTCTTAGCACAGTGGGGTTCCCAGGGGGTGCTGAGCTTGGGAGTCTGTGAATCTTCCCATGAAGACAGCGGGGCATTACCAGAACATTTCCTGCAGTTGCCATTTTATTGCTGAGGTTTCCCGCGTTGTCGTCCGCTGTGAGCGTGTTATAATGGAACTGACGGTGACCTACTGACGCATTCAGGAGGTGGTTTTAATTGTGTCAGTGCAGGTGGCCCACGGCTGCGCTCCATCTACGGCTCCCTCCTGCAGGGCGGTGCCGAACACGAGGCCCACAGTGAGCCTCAGTCTAGAAGCATCTCTCAGTTGCTCCTAGACCCTGAGCCGGGTTCAGCCCATCCGGCCTCTTCAGGCTCCTCCAACACCACTGGGGGCATCTTGAGGGCCAGACACGTTCCTGCTCAGTCCTCACAAAATGCAGATCTGAGATCACCAAGTTCAGACCCACAATCATTGAGCGACTAAAATCGACCAAAGTGATGAATGTTGATGCAAAATTGATGTCGCTATGGAGACAAACTGTATCTCTCTGCTGTACATGTGACATTGTGATCTGAATATTCAAAACGTAACACACTTCATCAGGTATTGACAACAGGTAGGAGTGTGTAATTTTGGACTAAAAGGGGTACAATTTCTAGTCTCAAGTAAGCTTCGTAGACCTGTAAACTGTCCATCAGGAGGGGCCTCAGACATGAGGGAAAATATCATGTACCTGCTGAGCAGTGTTTGATAGTGAAGCCAATGAATGGTGAAGTATTTAAATCCCGTTCTACCCAGTTACACTTTCTCTGCACTTTCCCTCCCCAACCATCTCACTGAACTCTGTCCTCAGGAAGCTTGGTATTTCCCAGAATGCCATGGGCCAGGCCCGGTTCTGTCCTAGCTCTGTCCCTGGTGGGAGGCAGAGAGTCTCCCTGGGACAAGGTGGAGTCTCAGAGAAGAGAGGAGGGGCTCAGCCAGACCCAGATCTGCTCCCTCATGGGCAGAACAGGAGACTCCGTTACTGGGTCACTGCCTCTGGGGTGTGGTTGAACCCCAGGACCATACACAGGACACAGCTATGTTCATTTGCAGTGTGGCTCTCACTGCCCTCCTTTGAGAATTATGCTTAGATATTTATTATCATTTCGTGAAATACTGGAGACAGTTTGATATGGGGAACATTTTATAATAACAGTAGAAAGCATATTTTAAGGCTAACAAAATGAGTATTGGGGCCGGCAAGTGGCATGGTGGTTAAAGGTGCTGGACTCCCACATGGCCAACCATGGTTCAAATCTCGGACCTGGTGGCTTGCTTTCTCACTTCCTCTCTCTCTCTCTGTCTCTCTCTGATCAAACTGGAAAATAACAATGATAATAATAATAAATAAAGTTAAATAAAATAATTCTTAAAAAAAACAATGAGTATCACAGGCCAGGACCAGTAGAGTCTGAAGTTCTTGTCCCACTTCCCCATCTGCCTGTGTCACTGTGAGCAGCGTTGTTGTGCCAGACACTGCAGTAATAGTCGGCCTCATCCTCAGTCTGCAGCCCGGAGATGCGCAGGACACCTGCATTGGCCGAGGTGTCCTTGGATCCAGAGAAGCGGCTGGGGACCCCGGAGCCCTGGTGCTTACGGGAGCCTGTGTAGTAGCTCAGAAGATACCGCGGAGGGCCTTCGGACTTCTGCTGGTACCAGTATACCCAGTAGTTATCCACATTGGAGCCACTGCTCAGGGTGCAGGTGAGTCTGGCATATGTTCCAAGAGATGTGGAGAGGGAGGGCGGCTGAGTCAGCACAAGTTGGGAGAGGGAACCTGCAGACACAGACACACGAGAATCATGGGGCAGGGACAAAGGCAATGATGCTTATAGACCTCAGCCAGAAGAGACTGAAGCAGGCATTGGTTTCTTTTGTGTCCCCAAGGCCTGTTTTACCTGTGCAGTGAAAGAGGAGTAAGAGGAAGAGAGGAGTCCAGGCCATGGTGGACACAGCCCCAGGTCTGACATAGCTGGGTTCCCCAGGCCCCCTTTTCTTCCCACCCTCTGCCACAGGAGGGGCTCTTCATGCAAATGTGTGTCCATCTAGTGACTACCAGCCCCTCCCTGAGCCCTGGGCTGGGGCTCAGCTCACACTGCAGACTGAGGGGGAGGGAGGTTGGCTCCGCCCCTTGGCGAGCCCTGGGAGGAAGCACCTGCTGGGACAGCACAGAGGGCCTTGCCCAGGGGACTCTGCCAGACAGAGAGGACACAGCTGCTGGGTCCCCATCAAGGAGCACAGGCCCAGCCCTAGGAATAGGCTCCTGTGATGAATGACCCTGACTGAGCAGCTGCGCAGGGACTGCCAGATAGTCCCACAGCACCTCCTTCTAATCTCAGGGCACACAACTGCCCTCAGCCCTGAACCCCGAGAGCTCAGCTTTCTCTGCAGCTCACCAGGCACAGCCTCTGCTCACACCTGCAATGTCTGATTCCTAGACACAGAGAGTACAGCTCTCTGTGTGGGTACTGTCACTTACAGGAGTCCTGCTGTGGGAGGATTAGAAATACCTGAATGACCCCTTCCTGTGTCAGCTCCTCCGGAGAAGACCCTGCAAGCTCTGCATCCTCAGAATATACAACTTCTCAGCTTTCACACCTGTGCTGAAAAGGAATGTGTTCTAAGTACTCTCCCATGAATGAGTAGGTCAGTCTCCTCGATTTAGTTACAAGTTGGTTTTATTCTTGCCTCATAGAAAGAGCGCAGTGTACCCCCGTGTGCAGCCCTGGACTCCAGCCCATGATGCTTTGTTGGAATAAAACCCGGATGAGCACCGGCATTCTTCAACCCTTGGCCCTCAGCCTCCTATGTCCACCCTTTCAGGGAGCCATGGTCTCCTGGGAACACACAGCCCACTTGTCCAGCTGTCCTTCCTTGGAGTTTTCTCACTAGGGGCTTTTTTTTTTTTTTTAATAATTCTTTTATTTATTCATTCATTTATTATTATATATTTTTTTAGTTTGACCAGAGAGAGACAGAGGGTGAGATTGAGAAAGAGAGGAAGTGAGAAAGCAAGCCACCAGATTCAGGACTTGAACCCTGGTCGGCCATGTGGGAGTGTCCAGCACCTTAACCACCACGCCACCTGCTGGTCCCACTAGGGGCTTTTGAAGGGCTCTGGATTAAAGATTTGAGTGTGATAGTCTCATTGAAAATATTGCCAATTGTAAGCTGTGTATTTAAGGTTTTGTTGGTATATGTTGTTGAGACGTGCCTTGCTCCAATCTTGCTCTACAGTGCATGGGCTCACGGAGGTGTCTTCTGTGCTCAGACCTGTTCCCCATCCATCTCTCCCTGTGGTTTCTTTACTCAGTCCCTGGAAGCCCATCCGCCATTCTCCTTGGTCTGTGCATGACTCGGTGGCACCCAGTCCATCCTCCTGATCACCTTCTCTGGGGTTCAAGTCCATGTTCCTCTCCCATTTCTCTAGATCTTGAGGTCAAAGTTTTTACTTTTTATGGCCTTGTCATCAAACCCAGATCTGCAAAAATAAACAAACAAACAAAAACACAAAAATCCCAGATCTGCAAATGTAAAATGTCCAGAAATAAAAAGAAATCATCTCGAGAACCAGCAGTTAGCGTACGGCTATGTTGCTGGACTCCCATGTAGTCGACTGCGGTTCGCGTCCTGGACCCGGTGGCTTAAAACTCACACTGGACGCGTGTGCGTGCGTCCCCAAGATCCCGAGAGGAGAATGGAGGAGAAGGGATTGCAGCGTGGCCATCCCCCCTGGGGGGTCTCTATGTCTCTCTCTGTCTGTCTGGCGAGCACACGTGCCCTATAGCGAAAACCTCTCAAAAAAAAAAAAAGAAAGAAAGAAATCATCTCTATGTGTGACCTGCTCCTCTTCATGAGACTACAATTCTAGCGAATTCACGTATTCAATCAACAAAGCATCTTGAGTTTGTCCTTAGCTCGAAGCCAGGTTCTGGGCTCTGTAATGGTAAAGGACATAACAAAGAAGAAAAGAAAAGGAAAAATAATCCCTCTTCTCAGAATTCATAGCAGTGTAAACACAGAATAATTATCTAAAAAACGACTTTCCCACCCACACCACACACTCTCCAGCACATGTAGCCCCATCCTGACTGCTGAGAGTCCCTCTCTCCTTCCACAGAACAGGGTCCTGACCTTGCCCCTGCTGTGCCCACAGCCTTCCCTGGTCTGCACCTGGGCTAGGTTATTAGTTATTCCCAATGGCAGTGGGTCCAGTGACTCCAACCTCCTCCACAGTGGTCAGGATCACTGCTGGGAGCCCAGGAGCTCATCCATGATTGCTGTATCTGACACACGGGGTTGTGACTGTCCTTGTGTGCTCTTGCACAGATGCCATTTCATCATCATCCAGAAGTTGCACGAATATCCTGGTCTCAGTCGAAATTTTCACAGGTAGCCAAGGTTAACTTTTCTGGATATAATATAGATTTCGTTAGCTGATACACTGAGGGATATTTGTCAATGTCAGCTACGTGCATAAGATTCCTTTGAGGTTTCAAATCTGCTATTGTCCCAATGGAGTTGGGCTTCTTTGATTTGCTATGATGAGAAAAATGAGTGTGGACTGCATTCCCATTCTATCTCTCCCTCTCTCATTTCACTAAGACCCAGCACTGTGGCTGGCAGAGTCAGCACAACATGCCCCAGAGCCCTGAGAGGAGAGTGAGAATATGTTGGCAAAGTGGGATGACTGGTCACTTGTACCCAGTTGAAAGGATCAAAAAGCAGTGCAAGTTCCCTATTCCCAGATCATTTTTTTTGGTCCTCAAGAGAAACTTCTCTGAGTGAGGAGGGTAAAGAGCAGTCCAGGCCATGGTGGAGAGGCACCCAGAGTTGTTCTTGCTGAGATGTAACTGAGGCAGTTCAGATCCTCCCGCCCAGGCATGGTTTATTCTCTGCCCAGGAAGCTCCGTAGGTCTCATTTCTCCATGTGATCGTATTCCTACTGTGGCTGTCCATCTATTTCTGCGTGAATGTCAGGCCTGGAAATGACTCTACGAGGGTGGAGGATGAAATGGGAACGGGGATGTGAGTCAGAGCCCAGAGCTCAGGTAGCTCCTGGAAGCCCAGGTGCAGGAAGGGCCCCTCAGTGACAGAGCTGCTTGCCCAGTGTGTAGAGCCAGGAGAGTTTCTTATGGTGCCTGGCCCAGAGCCCTGCCTTCTCAGGACCATCAGTGGCTCCCCCTGCTGGTCTCAGCTCCTGGTCCTCAGCCCCTCTGACACTCCTGGATGGGCCTCTGACTATTGCAGATGGATCGTTCTGATGAAACCAACCCAAATGAGGGAGTGAAGAGGTCCCCATTATGGTGTTCAGGGCTCAGAGATGAGTTTTTCCAATTCGGTCATGGCCTCCAAGCCCCTGGTTACACGGTTATGCTCCCAGACCTTTCAGAAGTATCTGATATCTGAATTTGTTCCTGTCAGGTCCATGAGGTCATTACAGACTGGGAGCATCTTCAGTCCAGGCTCAGGCTCAGTGCTAGGCAGAATCCCTGGGTGGCTCACACCTGCTGGTGAGTCTTCATGGCTTACTCTTACTGGCTGACTCATTTGGTCGTGGTGACTGTTGCTGGGAAGATCTACAATTGAATTTTCCACATCCCACTCTGCAGGCCTGGGCTTTTCGTGGTCACCTTGATGCTGAGAATACAGTGCTACAGTCATGGAGGCAGTGTCTGTGCTCTTCTTTGCTTCTCTTGGTTGTAACCCTCCCCCAAATTTTTACAGAAGAGTTTATTGATTTCTTGAAAGAGACAATGTGACTAACAAACAGGTCAAAGGGAAGGAGAGAGACCACTCCCCCCTCACAGTCGCCATGCTGGGATTTACCTCCAGCCTCGGCCAACATGAATCATGGCAGGTGCCCTGCTTGTGCCTGAGGTGTCCAGGGAGCCCTCAGGACATTGATTGGGACAGCCCCATATGGGCCCAGTATCATGAAGTACCACTGCTGTGCCCCTGACAGGCCTGTAACGTGCCCTAGACGTCACCATGGAAATATCATCTTCTTTTGAATGTCTCCTATTTGAAATTTTATTCTAACTCTGGAATTAGTCTCCATGTGAGGTCTGACATAAAGAGGCCATTATTATACATGGAATTCCTCTCACTTACTAGAGGTTCTTCTTCCACTCCTGGCCTAAGGAATCTCATGACCTGTTAACCCATCCTTACTGGAAACTAATTAAATTAATTGGCTGGGCACTCCAGGGATCTCACAGAGGCTGGGTTCAGAAGGTCTAAGTCCAAATGAATTAATATTCACCTAAAAGCCTGGTCACTGTCAGTCTACAGATACCCTTGGGCCACAGCCATGTTCTTCCCTGGTCACATGGCTAAGGTCACTGATGTTAATAATCAAAATTATTCTGCACTAGAACTAAATTATTTCAAGACTCCAGAAAGAGCTAAATCTATTTTATGTCCTTCATCTATCCTTATATTTCCTAACTTCCCCGTACCTCTCTCCCTCTGTCCCTTCCCTCCTCCCTCCCTTTTTCCTTCCTTTATTTATTTCATCATTTTTCTTCTCTAATTATTTCCTGCTGTGATTATTTTTCTGCCTGTGCTTTGTGCGTCATATTCAAGAAATTATCAATATTTGTTGTCGTGAAGTTTTCTCTAGTGTTTAATTTACATTTAGTCACTGTACGTATTTAGTGTATGACATGGCTGTCCCCAGCACAAAATGCAGTGCATATCAGTCAAGACAGACATTACCATACATATTATCATCAACAAATGAGTTCATTTTTGTGTCAATTTAATGAGCTTTTCCCCTATTTTTCTTCTAATATTTCTATAGCTTTAACTCTTACATGTTGTTCCTTGCTCCATTTCATGTTGCAAGTGGATATTGAGTTTTCTCAGCAGCATTTATTGCAGACTGTTTTTTCCTCATTGATGGACTTGACCTCTGTGTTGAAAACCATGCAGTCATATATGTCAGTTTTCACTCACAGGGTCTCTGTTCTACTTCATTTTTCTATATTTCTGTTTACATGTCATTATCACTCTGTGTTTTAAGTTTTATTTATTTTATTTTCTATAGCCAGAGGGCATGTGCACTTGTCGGAGGGGGGAGCACCCCCTTTTTGTCATTGTTACATCACTAACCTTTTTCTTGCATTTCCCCTTCTGTCAGGATTTCGGGTGCATACATGTGCTAATACCTATTTTTCAAGCTGCTAAACTGGGTTTTGAACTGGGATTGAACTTCCATCAGCAATGTAGGATCTGGTTTTCTTTTTTTTTTTTAAAGGGGGGCCAAATTATTATTATTTTAAAATTTGATTACAACCGATTTTGTTAGCTTTAAAATTAAAAATCAGACGGATTTTAAATTTGAATGGATACATACCAAAAACCAGAAATTAACTTTGGTAGAAATGGGAATAGAAGTTTTCCAGTAATTACAGATTAGAAGGCAAAAATCAATTTCGAGAAACACAGACAAACCCTATGTTCATAATGATTGTGCCTAGATTTAAACTTCAGTAGTGCATTAGTAAAATGTTCGTTCACATTTAGATCTTCTTCACCTTGAGATTTGATAGCTGTTTCTTGAAAAAAAAATCTCAGTACCTTGTGCAAATAAATTGGTCTTCCATGTGCCTTAGCACACACTTAAAATTTCTCCATTGTATATATACAAAACACCTGCCATGTGGGCAAGGCAAAATACATACTTTCATAACAAAACTGTAATGTACCTCTCAAGTAGGAACAATATACACATAATACACGGTATACAGTATTTACAAAATATAATACAAGCTGTTGGGATGTGATTTTTTTAAAACTCATCTTTCATACTTACATGGTGCAACAAAGCAATTTCCATTTCTGTACCAATTTTCTTTTAGAGTCCAGGGATATAGGGAAAACCATGTTTTACATACATACTGTAATCTAACCTTGAACTTTGAGGAACGTTTTTAAGTGTACTGCCATCAGCTCCCTGTTTTGGTTGGAATTTTCAACGGTGCTTCCCATCCAATGACTAGGTGGTTTTGGAAGAACACTAGGAGAAGGTGGATCACTAAACTTTGCCCCAGCATAATTTTCCTTTTGCTTCGCTTCCTTTAGAAATGCTGATTTCTTCAAATGCATATTTTTAATGTTCTCAGTATTTTTAAAAGGCTTTTTTTTCCTGCTTCTGAATTCTATCAGACGAAACAGAATTCCTGCCAAAAGTTATTTTCATTTCTTTTTGTAGAGGTGATCTTGGTTAGTGGCAAGTTATATGTGCTTTTCTGTCTGTTTAGCTTTGGTTGTTCACACAAGTGTATATACCATGAACAAGCTGGCCATGGGGAAGGGTCATTTTCTCCGATTTTCCCATCTTTGATTTAAAAACCTCTTTCCTGAGCGGGGAGGGGGTTGGCCGGGCGCCGCGGGCCGCAGCGGCCCAGGGGCAAGGCTGGCTCCCTCAGTTCGGGTTGCAGTCTCACGGCCCGGGATCTCCTGCGCTCCGCTCTGGCCCGTCGCCCGGCTCCGGCTGCCCTCCAAACTCGGCCGGTGCTGCTGGTCCTGCTGGAAGCGGCTGGGCAGCTGCCCCGCAGGACTAAGCCCGCACCTTTTTCTTAGGAACAGAGTAGGGGGTAGTGCCCGGGGGTCCGGGATCCGGAGTAAAGGCGGCGGTCTCACCGTCGGGAGGGCCCCGAAGTAACCGCGGGCGGAAAAGCCAAGCGGCGCCAGGCGGCCGCCCAGGACAAGCGGCTCCCGCTGTGGGACGGAGAGGACGGTCATCGCGCTAGGAGGCGAATGGCTCAGCAGGAGGAAGAGGAGGAGGAAGTGAAACCAAGGATCGCAGGGTGGCGGCGCAGCCAGATCTGGTTTTCTTAACCGCTAGGATACAGGGCCAGCCCATGGCAATGTGTTCCAGTTTTAAAGGTCTGAGTCTTTCACCTCCTTGGTTAAGTTTATGCTTAAGTATTTGATTAATCTGATATGCTAAACTGCTTTGCTTTATTAATTTCATGTGTGTATGCTTACTACAGAAGTCTAGCAAGTCTACAGACCTGTTGATTTTACAGCTTGAAACTCTGCTGAATTTATTTCATAATTTTCATAGTATTGGGGGGATTTTATAAGATGGTCTAGCTATAAAACTTGACATCTGAAAGCAGAGATATTCTATTTCTTCTCATCTTTTCATTTCTCTATTACCCGATTGCTCTGTTAGATGCTCCAACACTGGCTGAGTGGAAGTGGGGGAAATGGGCATCCTTGTCTTGTCCTGCTATTAGAGAACCCTACAAGGCAAGCCTCCCTGCCCTCCACACTCACCCTCTTCATTCTGCTGAAACATGTTTTATGCTTATTGCTATTTTTATTTCTCTCTTCTGTGTTCGTTCAAATGACGTCAACTTTCTGAGGAAAGGATCCTTTCTATCTTTTCTCTACTGTGTCCTAAGCCACACGGTCACCTCTGGCACCTGGTGCACAGTAGATGCTCAGTAAATGGTGTGGACACGTGACCTCCAGACAGATGGCTCTCCTGGGTCAGACCAAGTTGGACTCTGTGTGCTTAATCTTTCCTGATCCCTGTTAGGGCTGGATTGTGGGCTCTCAAATCACCTGATTATAACCTCACTTGCAGTGTGTCTATATGGAAGAGTGTACCTCTGTGAAGGTCATTGGGGTTAATGAGGTCCTAAGGGTGGGGTCATAATTTCCAAGGATCAGTGTCTTTATAAGAAATCTGGACAGAAATTTCACAATACCCAGAGGGTCCCTATGAGGGGACTCAGCCAAAGATGGCAACTGGCAGTCCACAGAGAAAGGGCGTAGAAGGAACCAATCTGCCGACAAGGGAATATGGACTTCGAACCTCTAGACATGCAGGTAAATAAGTACTTGTTTCTGGAGATGATCAGCTGGTGGCATTTACTGTCAGAGCCTCAGCAAATAGAGGGACTATTTGTGGCTTTCAGGAATATCCACTGAGAAAAATACACACCTGCTGTTGTTGAAGATGAGTTTTGGGGGGTCAGAAATGGGGAGAGAGTGGTCAGGTGCTCGAGATAAATGTCACCGAAGAGGGGCTATGGTCCCAGCTTTGGAACACAGAAAGCAGCTGGCTTATCCCCAAGTCGGTGCTGAGCAGTAGATTTTCTTGTCGCACTTCCCCCTGGCCTGGAGCACTATGTGAGCATCCATGCTGCTGTCCCATGCTAAGCAGTAATAAGTACCCTCGTCCTCAGTCTGCAGCCCTGACATGGTCAGGGAGGCTGAAGTTTCAGACTTGGAGCCAGAGAATCAATTAGGGATCCCTGAGGGTCTATCGCTGTTCCTGTAGATGAGGAGTCTGGGGACCATCCCCGCGAGCTGTTGGTGCCAGTACACAGAATTTCTACCGATATTGGAGATGGTGATCCTCTGGCTCAGGGTGCCAGACACTGAGGGTGACTGAGTCAGCACAGACTGGGCCCAGGCCCCTGGAGGTGGGATAAACACACAGAGGGTGAATCTGGATCTAGAGATAAGAGGAGAAAACAGGGCTTATTTTCTCCTCAGGCCCTTCCCCTGCCCTGTATTTAGTCTCCTGCGCAGTGAGCCAGGAGGGTGCGCGGGAAATGGGTCCAGGGCATGGTGCAGGAGTCCCCGAGTCCTGCCTTCTAGTCCCACAGATGATGCAGAACTTCCTCCAAAATCTCTTCCTTTCCCTCTTTATGCTCTGAGATGAGGAGGGGCCATTCATGTAAATGAGACCCCACCCAACTTGCTGGTCCCACCTGTCCCTGGGTCAGGTCGCAGCCTGAGGATGGCCTGGTGGGAGGAGTGGGACTGTGTCAGCCCAGGGATAGGAGGTCCCAGGTATGAGTCCTGAGCAGTGTGAGGTGGAGGCTCTAAGCTGGGATTCCCCCTAGACCTCTCATAAACTGGACCTGGGCACCCCAGAGTGTCCAAACACAGACAAAGCATCCTGTATGACTTGATGACTGGAGTCCTTCCTCTCCACTGCCCTGTCAACTCCCCAGGCTGAGGTGAGCCTGGCTGTGAGTCCATTAGAATCAACCACTCCAAACAGGGGTGAATGCAAATTATGTTTCATAAGGGAGAGGGTCTGAGGTTGTTCTGTTTTAAAATGACAACAAGCTTTGAAGGCTGGCAGGTGGCGTGGTAGTTAACGTGTTGGACTCTCACAATGCGGCCCACAGTTCAATTCCATACCTGGTGGCTTAATTTCATACTATCTGTCTCTCCCTGGTGAGGACATATGGACACGTGTTCTATGCTAACACAATCGCTATGGTTAACGCTATCGCTATCCTCAACGCTAACGCTATCGTCAACGCTAACGCTACACAAACGCTATCGTTAACACTAACGCAGACGCTATCGCTATCGTTAAACGCTGACGCAGATACTATCGCTATCGTTAAATGCTGACGCTAACGCTATCGTTAACACTATCGCTATCGTTAACGCAAACACAAGTAAACACTAACACAAATGCTGACGCAGGCAATCGCAAACGCAAGGAGCTAACGTAAATGCAAACGCTAGTGCTTAGCAAACGCTGTAAATGCAAACGCTAGTGCTTACGCAAACGCTAACGTAAATGCTAATGCAAACCCTGATGCTAAAACTAATCTTTTTTTCTTGTCATTTTCTTTTTTTTTAATTTTATTATCATAATCTTGTTTATATTACATATAATCACATATAGCTTAATCTTTAAAAGTTTTTAGAAACTAAAAAATCATCCACATAAGCAAAATATAACATATTCTGTTCTGATCTCTACAAAGATGAATCATTAATGAAAATTCTTGGAGAGGGACCCAGGGATACAGAGATGTGAGCGGCTTAAAGCCGGGCGCGTGTGCGTGCGTGCCCAAATCCCGAAACTAGGTTTGGCCACCCCCCTGGGGGGTGATTTCCTCGTTTCTCTGAGAAATAGTTCCACACTAGGTTTTTTCCAGAACTCGTCTTTCTCTGAATTGGAAGGGAGGGGCGGTGTGTGTCCCTTTAACAGTCTCTGCATCTCCTCTGCTCATTTCAACTCATATGCATTTGCATGTGAAAATTACCTTCCTCAGCTCCCAAATTCATGTGTGCATGTGCAAGGAGAGAGGCCCCTTTCTTTGAAGCTTGAGAAGACATTGCTATATAAAAAAATGATTATTTTCATTCTGATGCTCATCCTCTGGCCTCCTATACCTCACACATCAGAGTGTGCACACAGAGAGAGAGGGAAAGTAAGAAACAAGCTTCCAAGGACCAGCAGTTGGTGTAATGGCTATGTCACTGGACTCCCATGGAGTCGACCACGGTTCAAGTCCTGGACCTGGTGGCTTAAACTCACACCTCATTTGTACCCAAACCTCACTGAGACCCACAGCACAATTCACTGAGATCCACAGCACACAGCCCACTTTTTAACCCACAGAACACCCTACTGTGACCCACAGCACACCTCGGTGCAACAACCGCACATATCACTGAGACCCACAGCACAAAACTGTGACCCACTGCACACCCCACTCAGATCCAAATCTCACTGAGACCCACAGCCTCTTTGTGTATATTCAAATATATTTATTGAAATTTCCTATACACAGATTCCTAGACTGTCTTTCTGTGGAGGATGGAAGAGCTCTTAGAATCTAGTTGTGGACTGGGGGGTCATGAGAGAAAACAGAAAGACAGGATGCCTACCGTGTAGCCTCATGCCCAGAGGAAAGAATGAGAGGTGCCAGTTTTGTCCTTTCACTTGTTCATAAAGGCCTTGGTGTCTGACGGCTGATGAGGGTCAAGAACAGAGATTCAGGCTGTGATAGAAATGCCCCCAGAATTTGGTGCCAATACTTACTTTGGTAATGAACCCCTCCTTCCCCAAGTGTTCTTTATTTCCACCTAAATATCCCACTCAAGTCTTTTCCTGTGACTTTGTCCCTGCTTTGTGACAGTCCCCCTATGTCAGCCAGAGCTGGCCTGACTCACTAAAGGTACCTGGACCTTCAGGTGTAAAGTCAGCATGGTGGAAGTCAGGTGTCAATAGGATTTTTTTTTTTTTTTTAATATTTGGAAAAAATTGAGGGAGACGTTTAAGATATTTTCTCTTTGGAACAGTATCAGTAAATGTATCCCAACATCTCAAGAGTCAGAGGCCCTCACCTGTGGACCTTGAGGATTTTGTCCCACTTCCCCATCTGACTGTGTCACTGTGGTACACACTATTGTGCCAAACCCCACAGTAATAGTGGGCCTCATCCTCAGGCTGCAGCTCAGAGATGTGCAGAACGCCTGCATTGGCTGAGATATCTTTTGCTCCAGAGAAACGATTGGGGACCCCAGAGCCCTGGTGTATGTCTGAATCTGTGTAGTGCCTCAAAAGATAGTGGGGAGGGCTCCCTGGCTTCTGCTGGTGCCAGTACATGTCATAGCGACTAACAGCAAAGCCGCTGCTCAGGGTGCAGGTGAGTCTGGCAGATGCTCCAGGAGATGCAGAGAGGGAGGGCGGCTGAGTCAGCACCGGCTGGGATAGGGAACCTGCAGACACAGACACATGTGAATGGGAGAGCAGGGACTAGGATGATAATTTTCAGCAGCCTTGACCTGAAGACCCCGAAGCAGGTTGGGGATTACCCTGTGTCCCCAAACCTTTCCCTACCTGGGCAATGACAAAGAAGTATGAGGAGAAGAAGAGTCCAGGCCATGGTGAGCATAGTCCTTGGTCCCCACATGGCTGCGCTGCCCCAGGCCCACTTTTATTCCCACCCTCTTCCACAGGAGGTGCTCTTTATGCAAATGTGTGTCCATCCAGTGACTGCCCAGCCCCTCCCTGAGCCCTGGGCTGGGGCTCAGCTCACACTGCAGACTGAGGGGGACGGAGGTTGGCTCCACCCCTTGGGGAGCCCTGAGAGGAAGCTCCTGCTGGGACAGCACAGAGGGTCTTGCTCAGGGGACTGTGCCAGTCAGGGAGGACACAGCTGCTGGGTCCCCATCAGGGAACACAGGGCCAGTCCAAGGCACAGCCTCTCTTGATTGGTTCTCATTGTGCAGGTGTTTAGGAAGTACAGGGCAGTCCCACAGTGTCTCCTGCTGGTCCCTGTCACATACTTCCCCATGGCCCAGAGCCCTCACAGAGCAGCTGCCACTCACCAGTCATCCACTGTCTCTATTCACTCATCCTTCGTCTCGTTCCCTGACAGTTGGATTTTGATATAATCAATGTGTTTACTGCAGTTTTTTTTCTCTGAGAAGACATCTGTGGGAGCTGCAAACTTGTACGTAGAGGATAATATAAGTCGTCAGTGACTCCAGAGGACAGGCTGAAAGCATCTGATCTCTTGCTTGGTGTGTGCTGAGTATGCTGCAGTGTCTGCTTTCATCTTTTCAGCTCGGAGAGACCTATGAGTCATTCTTGAATTGTGTCAGGTGCTCAGGATGAATGGAGATAAATGAAGAGTTTGTGACATTTGAACTCAGGATTGTCTTTCATTCAAATCAGAGAAAATGTGGCTCACAAGAGATCCTATCTCCTCATGACTTTTTTTTTTTTAAATTTATTTATTTATTCATTCATTTATTCATTCATTTTAATTTGACCAGAAAGAGACACACAGAGAGAGAGAGAAAAGTGAGAAAGCAAGCCACCAGGTCCAGGACTCAAACCGTGGTCAGCCATGTGGGAGTGTCCAGCGCCTTAACCGCCATGCCACCTGCTGGTCCCTCCTCATGACTGTTTTATTTGAAATTTGCCTGATTAATGAGAATTTAGTCTTCCCTCTGATTAGGGGGGTTAAGCAAGGCTGTGAAACTTTTTAGGGCACAGAGAAAATCTAATATGTGAACTACAAAGAGAACTGAAGCTCAAGTTTTCATGTCAACTAAGCAATTTTCCATATGTCATTTTTTTATGATTCATATTTTTTTAACTTTTTGAGAGGTTTTTGTTATAGGGCATATATATATATATGTATGTGTATATGTGTATATGTGTATATGTGTGTAATGAAGCAAGCTCTATTTCTCTCCTCAAAGAGTTATTTTTTTTTTTAAGTTTGATTTAGGGCACATAGACTCACCAGAGAAATACTGAAAGAAAGAGGGTGAGTAAGAAATTATCCCCCGGGAGGGATGGTCACCCCACTGTCCCTTCTTCCTCCAGATTTTGGGCACACATGCACACACACCTGGCATGATTTAAACAGCTGGGTCTGAGACTGGAACTGTGCAGTCGGCCATGTGGGACCCAGCTGCCTTAACTTCCACACCACCTGCTAGCCCTCCAGGTTACATTTTATTCTGAATTTATATATGTAACACACTTCATCAGGTTTCTTTGGTTGGTATTATTTTTCAATTTTTGCCATTAGGTACGTGTACTCACGGGAGAGAGACAGAGAGGGAAAGTGAGAAATCGCCCCCCCCCCCCCCCCCGGAGTGATGGGCATGCTGCAATCTCTTCTCCATTCTCTTTCCAGAAATTTGGGCACTCATGCATGCACACCTACACAAGATCTGGACCTTGAACCATGGATTAGACCATGTGGGGTCCAGTGCCCCCACTACCATGCCATCTGCTGGCCCCTTCATCAGGGTTTGAGAGCCCGTAGGACCTTGTAATTTGAATGAAAAGGGGTGCAATGTTTAGTGTAAGCAAGCTTTCTAGACCTGTAAAATTTCCATCAGGAGAGGGCCTCAGAACTGAGAAATCATCCTGTACCTGCGGGACAGGATCTGACAGTGAAGCTGGTGGATGATGAATTATATAACATTCTGCCCCTCCTGGTTACAGTTCCTCTGTCTTTTCCTTCCCACACCATCTCATTGAACTCTGTCTCAGGAAGCTTGGTGTTTCCCAGAATGCCCCTGGCCAGGCATGGTGCTGTCCCTGCTCTGGTCCTGAAAGGAGGGCAGGGAGTCTCCCTGGTACAAGGTGGAGTCTCAGAGAAGCAGAGAGGGCCTCGGGGGACCCAGATCTGCTTCCTCATTAGTTGAACAGGAGACTTCGTCCCTGGCTGCCTCCTGGGGGTGGTTGAACTCCAAGGTCATGCACAGGACACCAAGGGTGTCCTTTCCAGTTGTGGCTCCAGCTTATTGTGCTCTTTTGAGAATTATTATTAGGTTTTTATGCTAATCACGTACAATATTAGGAGACAATTTTTAATATTGGGAACTATTTATATTAGAAGTCAATAAATTTTAACATGCGCAGAATAAGAGTCACAGGCCAGGAACTGCAGGACCTGAGGTCTTTGTCCCACTTCCTCATCTGCCTGCATCACTGTGGGAAGCACTGCCTTGCCATATTGCACAGTAGTAGTCGGCCTCGTCCTCGGGCTGCAGCCCAGAGATGTGCAGAACACCTGCATTGGCCGAGATGTCTTTGGATCCAGAGATCCAAGTGGTTCTGGGGACCCCAGAACCCTGTTTCTTATCGGAGTCTGTGTGGTAGTACAGAAGATAGTGGGGAGGGCTCCCTGGCTTCTGCTGCTGCCACCCTATCCCATAGCTCCCCACACTGAAGCCACTGCTCAGGGCGCAGGTGAGTCTGGCAGATGCTCCAGGAGATGCAGAGAGGGAGGGCGGCTGAGTCAGCACAGGCTGGGACAGGGAACCTGCAGACACAGACACTCATGACTTGCGGCGAATTATGTCAGGGCTCAG
>JAKSZU010000026.1:19526315-19561988 GCA_026018925.1 Tupaia tana | reverse complement strand
GTAATGAGTTAAAATTCACATAATGTCAAAGTATGTAAATACTCAGAGTACAGGATTCAGCCGCACTTCGTGTCCACCATGTGGTGAACCCCATGTCTACCTAGTTCCGAACACTGTCACTGACCCAAAGGAGACCCCACACTAGTATGCTGTCGCCCATTCTGCATCCCTCTACCCTGGGAACCACTAGGTTTTTTTTGTATATTTATAAACAGACACATTATTGATATTTCACATAAATTCACTCAACTCTATGTGAACTTTTATTTATTCAACTTTTTATTCACTCATTCATTTATTTTCATTTGATCAGAGAGAGAAAGAGAGAGAGAGAGAGAGAATGAGAAAGCAAGCCACCAGGTCCAGGGCTTGAACCGTGTTGGCCATGTGCGAGTGTTCAGTGCCTTAGCCAACATGCCACCTGATGGTCCTGACACGATGTGACTTTTTTACAACAGAATCATTTTATTTAACTTTATTTATTATTATCATTTTAATTTGTCCAGAGAAAGACACACAAAGAGAGAGGGAAAGTGAGAAAGCCGGCCACCAGGTTGGGGACTCGAAACACGGTCGGCCATGGGGCAGTCCAGCGCCCCTAACCACCACACCACCCTCCAGTCCACTATGTGACTTTTTATGTTTGGATTCACTTTCTCACACTTTTAAGGATTTTCTAACACTTATCGCCATCGTAACTGCTGTATGGCTGAAGAATATTCTATTGTATAGATATATCACATCTTATTCACACACCAATTTACGGAGGGACATTTCATCTGTTTATCGACTTTGTTAGGGTGCTGTTAGGAACACATTTTGTCTAAATATGTGTTTTTAATTCTTTGGGGTTATTGTAAGAGTGAGCTTTCTGGGTGATATGATATATTTTTGGTCATTTTTAAGTAGTTGACATTCCTTTTTCATGTTCGTTATAGCAGTTGACATTCTGAGCAGCCATTTTGGTATCCGGGTAATGCTGGCTTAGTAGGATAAGTTAGGGAACATTTCCACCTCTGCTCTCCCAACAGGATCTGGGGGGCTGGGCCCTTCTGTTCTAGCCACTCCCTTCAGCCACCCCACAGGAGGGCAGGAGGACTCACGGGCAGGAGGCTTTTTGGAGCACACGTGCCTTCAGGCAGTGTCACAGATAGGGACAGGTGAGCAGGGTGAAGGCCCTGTGGGGACCTTAGGGACATATGTACATGGGGTCTTCCCATGTAACGCAAGTGCTCAGTGTCTGCGTCTGGAAGGGAGAGTGTCCTGCGTCCCCCATGCAGTGAGCTCGCAGCAGAGCAGCCCGGGCGGCAGGAGCTGGGTGCTCTCTGCGGGTCACTCTGCAGGAGCCTGCGCAGGGCTGTCCACAGGGAGCTCTTGGTGGGAATCAGAATGTGCTGGTGCCCTGCTTGTAACATGATAAGAAAAAAATCATGGGAGCCGTGTGTCAGATACGGTAGAAGAATAGCAAACAGTTTTTGTCCCACTTCCCCCTCCACCTGGGTCACTGTGTTTAACCGCCGCTATAATATACACCACAGAAGTAGTCAGCCTCGTCCTCAGGCTGCAGGTTGGAGATGGTCAAGTAGCGGTCGGCCCCAGAGCTGGAGCCCGAGAAGCGATCAGGGATCCCGTCCCCCTTGCTGTGGCTTCCATCACTGTTAACATACATCACATACCGAGGGGCCTTCCCTGGCTGCTGCTGGTACCAGTCAATGGTGTAGGTGCTGTGCTCCCTGCTCAGAGTGCAGGTGAGCTTGGCCGAGGCTCCCGGGGAGGCAGACGTAGACGGCGACTGAGTCAGCACAGGCTGGGACAGGGACCCTGGAACACAGACACTCATAAGGCAGGAGGCCAAACTGCTGGGGGATCTGAGCCAGAGGGGACTGACTTAGGCTGGCGCTGCCCCTGATCATGGAAGGCTTGTTTCTACCTGAGAAGTGGGAGAAGAGCAGGAGGAGAAGAGGGGCCCAGGCCATGGTGGACACAGCCCTCCTGAGGTCCAGGCTGTGGCTGGGCTGCCCCAGGCCTCTCTTATCCCCTCTCCAGGCCTCACAGAGGAGGGTCATGAATGCAAATGTGCTCCCACCCCTGCCTGCCCCTTCCTGCCCCAGAAATTTCTTCAGGCCCTGGGGCTGGTGGCTGGGGGCCTGGTAGGCTGAACCTGGGAGGAAGCAGTGCTGGGACCACACCCAGAGAGGACCAGCTGCTGAGCCTGCATCAGAGAGCCCAGCTCCCACAGCCCAGACCTGGGTGTGTGTGGAGGGCCCAGCTGTGGGACCTCCTGTGCAGCCTGAGACAGACCCACAGCGCCCCCTGCTGACCAGTGCACAGACCTGTCTCAGCAGAAATCTTGGCCTTGGCTCATCCCAAGAACCTTGTCATTGTCAGCCCACAGACACCCACAGGCCATGGCCCTGCCCTGCCCCAAGGTCACTGATGTTAACAAACAGCATTATTCAGCACACGGGATACTTTATTTCAAGACTTCAGAAGCCATCAAGTGTCACTTATGACCACGTATCTGTTTTTGTATTTCTGTCCTTCCCTCTAACCCCTCCGTCCCTCGGTCCTTCCCTCCTTTCTCCTTTCAGTTCTTCTGTCATCAAGGTTGTTATTTTATTTTATTTTTCTGCCCAGGCTTTTTGTGTCATAGCCAAGAAATAAGACACATTCATTGTGGTGAACCTCTTCTCTGATATTTATTTCTAAGATAGAGTTTTCGCTCTCACGTGTTGGTCCCGGCTCCATTTCACGTCTATAAGAGAATATGGACTTTTCTCAGTCGCAGTTCTAGAAAAGACTGTTCTTTCCCCATTGATAGTCTTGCTGTGCCTATTGAGAGAACCATCTAGCCATGACTGTAGGTGTTTATTCACAGGGTCTCTATTTTACGCAATGTCTCTGTTTATGTCTGTCTACATGTCATTAGCACCCTGTGGCTTTTTTAATGACTGGTTTTATTATTGTTATACATTCAGTAGCTATCGATCATTTAGATAGTCAAGAGAATTTACCCAGGATGAACTAGAACTCAGACCAGTCCAGTTGAGAATACTATTCACATCATCAGCAACAGGTAATAAACCATTTCTGTGTCCCACAGATGTCTCGCCTCTATATTTTTCTCCAAAATGTGACTCTTCCCATTACCAGAGGACACGGGCGCTTCCAGGGACAGAGAGAGAAAAGGCGAAAGCACCCCTGTGGGGAGGGGACACACTGCAAACTTTGTTCTTTCATTTCTCTTCTGGGCAGGATTTCAGGCATGCGTGCCCACGTGTTTGGCGTATTTTTCAAGTCGCCGGGTCTGGGTTTCAAACATAGATTGGAACCACACTCAGTCATGTAGGATCAGGATGTCTTAACCACCAGGCTACCCACCTGATCCATGGCAATATATCCTCGTTTAAAATAAAGGAATTGTTCACCTCCTTGATTTAATTTATTTTCTAGTATTTTATTATTTTTAGTAGTATAAACTGCACTGTGTTATTCACTTCATTTGAGGTTGTTTATGATTTAAGTGTACCAAGTCAACATATATCTGTGTATTTTTGGCCATGCCACAATCCCTTCTCCTCCATTCTCTCGGGATTTGGGGCATGCACACCCATGCACCCAGCATGAGTTCAAGCCTTCCGGTCCAGAACTCGAACCATGGTCATCTACATGGGAGTCTGGTGACAGAGCCATTACACCAACTGCTGGTCCCTGTGTATTGATTTTATATCTTGAAACTACTAAGTTCATATTATAGACTGTATAATATTTGTAAGTTTTAAAAAAATAATTATTTTATTCAACCTTATTTATTACTTTATAGTAATTTGACCAGAGGGGGAGAGAGAGAGGAGAGAGAGAGAGAGAGAGCTGGTTTGGGACTCAAACCATGGTCGACCTTGTGGGAGTCCGGTTCCCTTAGCCACCACACCACCTGCTGGCCCTCTATTTAAAGGTCTTTTAAAGGATTGTCTACCTATAAGATCAAGTGTCTGAAAGCAGAGATTATTTAATTTCTTTGGTTCTAATCTCTCTTTTTTCCTTTGTTTCCTCATTGCTCTCTTAGCTCTGTTAGATCTTCCAACATGTGCTGAGGGGAAGTAGGAAACGGGCATTCTTGTTTTGCCCTGATATTGAAGAATCTCCCAAGGTGAAAACCCCAACCCTCCACATGCAACCATTTTCACCTGCGGCCTTCATTACGTTGAGGTAGTTTCTCTCTAGTCATGATTTCTTGAGGGTTTTTTGTTTGTCTTAGTTTTAGATTTTCGTGGGTTTGTATGTGTGCGTGTGTGTGTGTGTGTGTGTGTGTGTGTGTGTGTGTGTGCATTTTCTATACGGAGCATGTTCTTTCCAGAGAGAGACAGAGGGAAAGAGAGAAGGAAAGTGACCTGCCCCTCCAGACTCCAAAACAATGAGGAAAGAGATCTCTGTCAGGGAAGACGCCCAGCAGGTGGTGTCACGTTCTGGAAGCCCCCAGACCAATACACCCCTCCTGGACTCTGTCCCAGAGCAGTCCCCCCTGCCATCCAGATAATACATCTATTCCATTCTAGAAGAATTCACACTGTGCTATCAAGAATGACTGGAGGGACCAGCAGTTAGCGTAATGGCTATGTCGCTGGACTCCCACGTAGTCAACCGCGGTTCGAGTCCCGGACCCGGTGGCTTAAACTCACGCCGGGCGCGTGTGCGTGCGTGCCCAAGATCCCGAGAGGAGAATGGAGGAGAAGGGATTGCGGCGTGGCCATCCCCCCTGGGGGGTGATTTCCTGCTTTCTATCTCTCTGTCTCTCTCTGTCTGTCTGGCAAGCGCACGCGCCCTATAGCAAAAACCTCTCCAAAAAAAGAAAAAAAAAAAAAAAAGAATGACTGGATTGGGGCACATTTGTGAGAGGGAAAACAACTTCTCTGGACACATTTCACTGAGGAGAGCTCAGGTCCCAGTTTTAGGCCAAACAGAGGAAGCAGCTGAACTGGGCACAGATTGGAGCTGAACAGAGAAGACCCAGGGCTGGGCAGACAGCAGGGGAATTTTGCTTTTGTTTTATGTTCCTTATGATAAGCTTACTATGTTAAAAAAAAAAAAAAAAAAAAAAAAAAAAAAAAGTCATGCTTCAGAATGTTAGTAGAAAATGGAAAAGTACAAAATTAACAGAGCTAATTTAAAAAAAATTCTACAACTGAAAACTGAACAGCAGGTTCTTGTCTCACTTCCCCCCTGGCCTGGAGCACTGTGTGAAAATCAAGGTTGTCATCATAGGAGTGACAGTGATAATCAGCCTCGTCCTCAATCTGAACTCGTGAGATGGTCAGCGAGGCCGAGTTGCCAGACTTGGAGCCAGAGAATCGATCAGAGACCCCCGAGGGTCGTCTATTATTTTCATAGATGAGAAGTCTGGGTGCTTTCTCTGGGAGCTGTTGGTACCACTGCACATAATTGCTACCGATGTTGTCGCTGCTTCCACGGCAGGAGATGGTGACCCTCTGGCCCGGGGCCCCAGACACTGAGGATGGCTGAGTCAACACAGACTGGGCCCAGGACCCTAGAAGGTGAGAGAGACACAGAGAGGGTGATTCTGAGTGTAGAGACAAGAGGAGAAAGCAGGGCCCTTGGTCTCCCCAGGCCCTTCCCCTGGCCCCGTATCTAGTCACCTGTGCAGTGAGCCAGGAGGGTGAACTGGAGAGGGGACCAGGCCATGGTGGAGGATCCTGATCCTGCCTTCTGGGCTCAAGGCTGAAGCAGAGCTTCTCCCAAGCTTTCCCTTGCCCTCTTTAACCCCTCAGAGGAGGTGGGGCCATTAATGCAAATGAGATGCCTCCTCCACCCCCAGCTTGCTGGTCCCACCTGGCCCTGGCTCAGGCTCCTCTGCCTGAGGATGGCAGGAGTGGAAGGGTTGGTGCTGTGTGGGCCCAGGGGGTGGGAGGTCCCAGCTGTGAGCCCTGAGCTGAGGGCAGCAGGCAGGGCCAGGTGGGGCTCCCAGCTCTGATCACTCCCAAGCCCTCTAAGAATAGACCCTGAGCGCCCTCTTGTGTCCAGGCCCAGTCACAGCATCCTGTGACCTGGTGACCAGAGCCCTCAGAGACAGCCCTGCCTCCTCACTGCCCCCTCCCTCAGGGTCAGGCCAGGCCCCCCTTTTGTGCTCCCCATTCCCTCAGAGCAGGCTCTGTGCTCTGCTCAGACTGTTCAGGGCTGAATCTGTCCACAGCCCCTGGCTGTTCACGGTGAGGACTGAGGGGGTGTCTCTCACACAGCGCCCTCTCGGGGCAGGTCAGTCCAGAGCAGTGACCTTCCCCACGGACTCACTTCCCAGCTGGGCAGGACACCAGGTCCTCTCCTCTCCTGTGCTTCCTCCCTGGTGGCCGGCGCTCTCCTTACTCCATGGACCCCACTGCTCTGAGAAGGGCGCTCTTCCTCCAGGGATGGGAGCGGGTGGGAAGACGCCATCGTGTGCGTACTTGGGGGGGGGGGACTGGGGGACCTGTGCTTTCTCTCCACGTTTCCACCTTCTTGGAATTAGAGTCACCCACACACTTCAAAGAGATTTAGTCCTAAGAGTCTGTTCTCCAAGCCCAGGCACACAAGGGTCAGTGCTGTCCCTCCTGTTTTAGGTCCTTGGAAAACGTTCTTCCATGTTGTGTCGTGTGTGTGTCCTGACACAGCATGGCCTGGGGCTTAGGTAGAGAACGTGCTGGTCTCTGTGCACATTTGTGGTGACAGGCAGAGAAGTAGACAGACAACAGTGTCTTATACGTGGAGACCCAGGCTCTCTCTATATATCTAGAGCTAGCCCAGGCTGGCCATGGGCAGTGGGGCAGGGAGGGAGTGGTGATTGACAGGATACGCACCACCGTGCCAGGACCCGGGGGAAGCCAGCAGTTTGGGGCAGCTGCCACCCTGCAGCCTGGGCTACGGTGGGTGTGGGCAGGTGAGAGGTGATGCTCTGGAACAGCGCAGGGCCCTGGACCGACAGCCCCAGCAGCACAGTGAGGGCACAGTGAGCCACGGCTGCCGGAACATGCAGACCTGGGTGAGCCCGGGCACCTGCAGCTCCTCACAGAGGTGTCTCCTCGGCTGCCTCCTGGAGATGTCACCACATGAGAGACAGCACCTGTGGTCCTTGCAGGGTGACGGGTGAAGTGAGGCTCTCAAGGTAGGAGGTGCTCTGAGAGCCACAGAGGGAAGGGGTAAGAGCTCTGGCTCTGCCCAGGTGAGCTTTAATGAGGACGGAGCCCCTGCCTGCTGTCTGGGGCGCCCATGTGAGAAGGGGATGCCTGGCCCTGACAAAGGACACACCTGCTGACTGCCCCTGTCCTCATGTGGGAGGCCTGGCCCAGGACCCAGACCAGCCAGGAGGCAAACAGAGGGCAGGGGAGGACTGTCACCTCCAAGGTCTCCAGGGAAAGAAGACATGCAAGGTTTCAGGGGCCTGGCCACAAGACACGCTGAGAATCCCCTATGCGATCAAGTCCTGGATCTTCCTGGTCAGAGTCCTTCCCTCAGTCTATATCTTTCCTCACAGAATTTGCTGTAAGAGTACAAATAAGCCTGGGGACATCTTTGGTCCTTTCTGTGAAAACTTGATTAGCTAAGTGTGCTCAGTCGCTGCTTCCCAGGTCTCCTTCCCTGTCACCTGCATGACGCAGTTTAGTCATTCACCTGAACTTCCTGCCAGGATGTGTCAATAGGTCCCTTTTCTTTATGGTCTATAGCGTGTCCCTCAATCCTCCCAAGTTCTCAGCAGAGATGCTGTCACCACCCAGTTCCTCCATCAGTGTGTTCATGTAGAATCGCTGCCCCCCTCAGATAATCTGGGTTCTCCCCCCACCTCACTTCCTCCTGAGCCCACAGCAGCAGAGGCGGGAGTGGCCCTGGTCACGTGATCAGCTCAGAGCCATCAGCCTCTGGGATGTGCTCACAGTCCTTCCACCTTCCCTTCATCTAACGCCCCGTCGATTTCCACCTGGTTAGGAATTTTATAGCAGAACGCCTCTCAGATCAAACTAAATATGTAGCCGTTTCTGTTATGGCTGTAAAAATGATTTTAAAAAATGATGTGACTTAGAACAAATATACAGACAAAATCATTTAGTGAAATTGTGGAATTATTTTGAGTGAGGGGGGAAAGAGTCTAATTAATTATGACATAATGAACAAAAGGTTGTGCCAAGATTATTGAGCTACTAAACCTGTAAATTGATTCATTTTAATGCAAAATTGATACTACTTTGGAAGCAAATTATCTCCTTTAACGGTTGAGGTAGGAGACACGGACTCTAAGTTATAGTGAGGGTATAGGTCCAAAATGGTATCATAAAATGGGTGGGAATTTTTTTCTTCTTTTTTTTTCCCCAAGAGATTTTTGCTACAGGGCATATGAGCTCACCAGAGAGGCAGAGACAGAGACAGAGATTGAGAAATCACCCCTCAGGGAGGATGGCCATGCTACAATCCTTTGTCCTCGATGGTCCTCTCAGAATTTGGGGAATGCATGCACACACACCCGGTGTGAGTTTCAAGCTGCCGGATCTGAACCTCAAATCCCAGTTGGCCATGTGGGCATCCCGCACCTTCACCACCATGCCTGACCAGCCTGGAGCTTTCCTGGCAGAGATGGCTTACAGCAGGGACTGGTGAGTGACCGAGGCAGTATGACCTGGGGCTAAAACAAAGGCCTCTTTTCCAGTCCCACCACATTCCAGGAAGAAGATAATGGTTTTTATGACCCAAAGCTTCTAGACAAAGATTCTCCTGACCTTCATTCCTACCCCCAAATTAGGAGAACAATGGAGCCCACCCAGTGTGTGCCCCACCCCATCAAGAGGGGAATGCACGTGTGAGCCTCACCTAGACCAAGCTCAGAGCAAGCCCCTTCTGGTCAATATTAAACCCCTCGCCTCATTCCTCCTCATCGGCAACCTGCTTTCTGGGCCTTGCTCTTTGCTCTGGAGCTCTGTTCTCGTGGCCCCTCTTAATAAACTCTGCTTGCTATCCTCTCTGTGTGTCTGAACCGCTAAATCTTTGGGAAGTGTGGACAAGAACTCAGTTCCCACTGTGGGTGCTCAGCCTGGTAGCCCCAGCACCCATGTGTCCCTGCATCAATGTTACAATGTAATCTGAATTCTCGATATATAACATACATTTTTAGGATTTGGTAGCCTTCGGGAGTGTGCATTTCAGGATTAAAGAGGGAGGAAATTTTATTGCCATCCAAGCTTTGGAGATATGCAGAACTTCCTGAGGGTGGGCCTTGGGTTTGAGGACTAATCTGGACCTGCTGGACAGTTTCTGCCATTGAGCTGATGGCTGATGAATGAACTCCGTCACTCCCGGTTACAGTTTCTCTGTACTTCCCCATCCATTCCCCCTCACTGAACTCTGTCTTCAGGAAGCTTGGTATTTCCCAGAATGCCATGGGCCGGTCCTGGTGCTGTCCCTGCTGTGGCCCTGGAAAGAGGCAGGCAGTCTTCCTGGGACCCTGGTGTCGTCACAGAGAAGGGAGGAGGGCCTCAGAGAACCCAGATCTGCTTCCTTGTGGGCTGAAAACAAGATGTCATCACTGGCTGCCTCCTGGCATGGTTGAAGACCAGAGTCAGAACAGGACACCACAATGTAAATCCCAGTTGTGGCTCCAGTTCCATAGCACTGATGTGAAAATTATTGCAAGTTTAGTCATTATTTTGTAAAGCACTGGGAGAAAATTTCAGTATGAGGAACTTTTTATAATACTAGGAAGAAATATATTGCATGAATACAAACTGAGAGTCACAGAGCAGAATCTATGGGGCCTGAGGTTTTTGTCCCACTTCCTCATTGGCCTGTGTCACTGTGGCAAGTTCTGCCGTGCCATGTACCGCAGTAATAGTCGGCCTCGTCCTCGGGCTGCAGCCCCGAGATGTGCAGAACACCTGCATTGGCCGAGGTGTCCTTGGATCCAGAGAAGCGGCTGGGGACCCTGGAGCCCTGGTGCTTATTGGAGTCTGAGTAGTACCTCAGGAGATAGCGGGGAGGGCTCCCTGCCTTCTGCTGGTACCAGTATATGTAGTAACCACCAACACTGAAGCCACTGCTCAGGGCGCAGGTGAGTCTGGCAGATGCTCCAGGAGATGCAGAGAGGGAGGGCGGCTGAGTCAGCACAGGCTGGGACAGGGAACCTGCAGACACAGACATGTGAGTGACAAAGCACAGTGACCATGCTCATGGGCCTCAGCCTGAAGATACTGAAGTAGGTTGGGGCCTGCCCTATGTCCCTAAGGACCACCCCTACCTGTGCAGTGAGAGAGGAGCATGAGGAGGAGAGGAGTCCAGGCCATGGTGGACACAGCCCCTGGTCCCCACATGACTGGGCTGCCCCAGGTCCCCTTTTCTTCCCACCCTCTGCCACAGGAGGGGCTCTTCATGCAAATGTGTGTCCATCCAGTGACTTCCTGGCCCCTCCCTGAGCCCTGGGCTGGCGATCAGCTCACACTGCAGATTGAGGGGAAGGGACATTGGCTCAACCCCTCGGGGAGCCCTGGGAGGAAGCACCTGGTGGGACAGCACAGAGGGCCTTGTTCAGGGGACTCTGCCAGCCAGATAAGACACAGCTGCGGGGTCCCCATCAGGAAGCACAGGGCCATCGCTAGGTGTAGGCCCCTCTGATGAAACGTCCTGACTGAGCAGCTGTGCACGGTCCACGGGGCAGTCCACCAATGCCACCTGCTGTTTATACCACATAGGGACCTAGAAGCCCAGCTGGCTCCTACAGCTCCCCAGCCCTGTCTGTGCTCATTGCGAAGGCCCTGATTCCTAAGGCATGACTGTGTGATCCCAACGGTCTCCCTCCCAGCAGGTGCAGACATGCACACATGCACAACCCATGGCCTCAGCCCCAGCACAGCCAAATAAAGTCTTCCTGGAGCACACGTGCCTTCAGAGAAGGTGGAAACAATGGGGACAGTGAGCGCCCGTCCCGAGAAGGTGTCAGCTACCCTGTGAGGTGCAAGCATCCTTCACAGCCTGAATTTCCACCAGGCTGTAACTTTCCATGCAAGTGTCACATCATCGTGGAAGTGGAATGAACTGTGAGTTGTAGTTTTGTAGAAACAACTTAAGTTACTGAATTTCGGTGAAGATAATCTATTTTGAAAGAAAAACAGTTGAAGCTGTGCAAGTTTAATTTCCAGAATTGCTCAAACCTCATCTGGACAGAAACACTGAAAGATCTTGTGTTCTAATGCCTCAGTTCCTTGAAGTTCCTTTGGCCGAGGTCAGCTCGACAGGTGAAGGAGGGTTTCTGGACCCCAGTTCTGTGGGAGATGACTGTGTACCATTGAATAGTGACACCCTCTCCTCCTTCCCCGCAGTGTCTGGTGACCAGTGGAGAATGGAGGGAAGTTGAACTGGACAGGGAGGAAGCTCCCAGGGCTCATGAACCCACCTCAATGCAGCCAGTGCCAGAGAGGAGAGAGCAGCGCCCCTGGTGGCCTCTGGGAGATGCTAGAAAGACCCTTTCTCTGGGCTGAGCTGCTCACCCCTGAGGGACTATGGGCTGCCCACTAGGGGTCACTGCATCCATGAGCCCTTTGGCAGTGAGTCCAGCACTTCCATCTCTCCCTCCCACAGTGTGTCATGAACATACACTGAGAGACCAAGGCTCTTAATGGGACATGTGAGAGGATTTTTGCCTTCTCTACTCTTTCCTTCCATCACCAGCTTAAACGTCCTCCAGAGAACTGTCCAAGGTGCTGTTATCAGCCTGACTCCCTCATGGTCAAGAATTCTTTCAAATGAACATGGGCGCTGCTTGATGTTATGCTGAAGAATGTTTGAATTTCTAGTAAATTGAAGTTGACCTATTATATTCGTAATACTCTTCATGGTTGTTTATATGCCCTCATATTTCCAGAATTAGAAACGAGTCTATGCTATGTGCCATTTATTTACTTTTATATTTACCACAGAACATGTGAGATGACCAGAGAGGGAGAGAAAGAAGGACAGAGACAGCAATGGAACGTGGCCACACTGGACTCCTTTATCCTCCATTTTCCATCCTGTCGGGGTCTGTGTCAAGCACCCACACACACCTCAGCTATTCCTGAAGCTGGGTCTGCCCTGTGGGCTCCGGCGCCCAATGCACAGTGCTTCACCTCTGTGCTACAGGGCTGGGCTGTGCCCTTTATTTTTCCTCCTTAGAAATCTTTCCTGCCTGTTTGGTACCCACTATTCCATGATGCCACTTGATTAGGTCCTTTGCTTAAGGGAAGATGTTTGGTCACTGAATAAATATATGTGTGTTCGTAATTGTATATACATAGGCATGTCTGTCTCTATATATTTATGTGTATTTGTGGAACTCCTCTCATGCAGGTCCATCGACCCTCTCTCTATGGATGGTGGAGGAGCTTGTAGAGTCAAACTATATACCTGGGTGCTGGGAAGGAAGCAGGACGACAGGAAGCCCACCATGATGCCTTGTGCCAGTAGGAAGGAATGGGAGGGTCCATCTCTCTCCATTCATTTGTTCCTAAAGGCCTTGGTGTCAGATACTGAAGGAGGGTCAAGAAAAGAGGTTCAGTCTGTGACTGAAAAAACCCACAGTTGGAACCAGTCTTTATTTTGGCATTGAGACCCTCCTTTCCCAAATGCTTCTTCTTCTTTTTTTTTTTCAGAGGATTTCTTGCAATAGGGTGTGTGCACTCACCAAAAATACAGAGACAGAGAGACAGAAAGTGAGAAATCACCCCCCAAAGGGGATGGCCACACCGCAATCCTTTCTCCTCCATTCTCTTTCCGGGATCTTGGGCACACACACACGCGCGCCCAGTGTGAGTTTAAGCCACTGGGTCTGGGACTCGAACTGCCGTCGACTACATGAAAGTCCAGCGACATAGCCATTATGCCCACTGCTGGTCCCCCTAAATGCTCTTTATTTTCAGCCTGAGTCAAGTCCCTCCATGTGACTGTCCATGGTGTGTGACTCTCTACTGATGTCAGACAGAGCTGGCCTGGGTCACTCGAGGCACCTGGACCTTCAATCGTAAGGTCGGCACAGAAGGGGGTCTATGGAAGGATTTTTTTTTTTAATCTATGGGGAAATATTGAGAGAGAAACTTTTAAGATAACTTCTCTTTGGAACAATGTCAGTACATGTTTTTTAACATCAACAAAGAGGCCCTGAGGTTTTTGTTCCTCTTCCCCATCTGCCCGTGTCACTGTGAGAAGCACTATCGTGCCAAATCTGACAGAAATACATGGCCTCGTCGTCAGCCTGGAGCCCAGAGATGTGCAGAAACGCTGTGTTCTTCGACTTATCTTTGGATCCAGAGACTCGACTGGGGACCCCAGTCCCCAGCTGCTTGTCGGAGTCTGAGTAGTAGTACAGGAACCACCGGGGAGGGCTCCCTGGCTTCTGCTGGTACCAGTACATATTCTTGCCACCGACATTGATGTCACTGCTCAGGGTACAGCCGAGTTTGACTGTTTCTCCAGGAGATGCCGAGAGGGAGGGCGGCTGGTTCAGCACAGGCTGGGACAGGGAACCTGCAGACACAGACAGTCATGGGTGATGGGGTACAGACGAGGGTACACTGCTAAGGGCCCGAGACAGAGGGGCTGAGGCAGGCCAGGGGCCACCCTGGTGTCTGACACCAGGCCTCACCTGTGCAGTGAGAAAGGATGAAGAGAAGGACAGGAGTCCAGGCCATGGTGGACACTGCCCTGCCGAGGTCCCTGTGCAGGAGCCGCCCTACCCCAGGCCTCTTATCTTCCCTACTGGCAGGAAGGGGAGGGGCGTCCACACAGATGTGCTCCCCCTGGTGGTGATCTCTGCTGCACTGTCAGTCCAGCTGAAGGCGGAGCTTAGCTATGAGACCAATGAGGCTGAAGCATAAGAGCCAGAGTTGACCCAGTGGAGGTGCCAGGGGGAAGTAGCTGCTGGGCAGAGTCTCATCCCACACAGCTGTGAGCAGGACTATGGGCCCATCCCAGAGATGACAGGGCTGGGGGTGTGGGAAGGACACAGCTGTGGGCACCCACTTCACAGATTGAGACAGACCTGCAGCTGCCCTTGCTGCACATTGGGTGGGCCTCAGTCTCTCTCTGGACATGATGACAGGGGCTAGGCCTGTCCTCTAGTCACTGTCATTCCCTGACCATCGACCACACACCCTGGTGTCCCTGAGCAACTAGTAATAATGAATAGACTTTTCCAGGGAGGGCATTTGGACTGCTCGGACAGGAGACGTGGACAATATGGTCACTGTACCCTGTGAGGAGGCTGCGGGGAGTGAGAACACAGAGGGCTCTGGGGCACCGTCTTAAGCATCTCCCTCCTCAGGACCCAGGGACGGAGGGGAATGGGAACTGGGTCTGAGTGAGGAGTCTGGTCCTGCATCAGCACAAACAGAGCCAGGACTGAGGAACTGAGCAGGTGCTGAGAAGATGCCCCAGAGGGTGCACGTTAGCCCCGTGCTGCAGGATGATGTGCGATCCATGAGGGGCGGCCTGTGACAGTGGTGTCATGAGGGCCAGAGGCTAGACCCCAGGACTGGATGTGCCACAGGCTGTCCCACCTGGATGTGTGCAAGTTCTCCCTGTGATGTGTGTAAAAATAATTGCCTACAAGTACATTTCAGTAAGTGTAACCACCACCAGCAGGAGGCATGGTGGTTAAGATGCTGCACTCCCACATGGCCAAGGTTTGAGTCTCAGACCTGGTGCCTGCTTCCTCACTTTTTCTCTCTCTCTGTGTCTTTCTGGTGAGTACATGTGTCCTACAGCAAATTGAAAAAAATAATCATAAATAAAATGAAATAATTAATAATAATAAGAAGAAAGAAAGAATGAAACATGGGATCAACAGATGGTGAAATGGTAGTTTAGCTGGACTCCCACACAGTCAGCGATGGTTTGAATCCTGGACCTGGTTGCTTAAACTCTCCAGACACATCTGCACATCTGGCCAAGATCCCAAGAGGAGAATGGAGGAGAAGGGAGTGTGGAGGGGCCATGCCCCCTTGGAGGATAATTTCTCACTTCTGCCTCTGTCTGTCTTTCTCATGACCGTAATTTCCCAATAGCAAATAATGTCTCCTAAAGAAAAAAAACAGTGACCTCAGGGTTCAAGACAAAATATAGTGCCAGGATACAGGGGTGGTGGAACTGACGAGATGACTGTGTGCAGTGTCCCGTGGCCTCGAAGTGCCTAAAAAAGTAAGAGTGTTTGGATCCAGATTACAAAGGCCCCCTCTCTGCCATCATGAAGAGACTGAATTTTTTTTTTTTTTTTTTTTTTTTTTTTTTTTTTTTTTTTTTTGCAGAGGCTTTCGCTATAGGGCGCGTGCTCTCGCCAGACAGACAGAGAGAGACATAGAAACAGAAAGCGAGAAATCACCCCCGAGGGGGGATGGCCACGCTGCAATCCCTTCTCCTCCATTCTCCTCTCGGGATCTTGGGCACACACGCACACGCGCCCGACGTGAGTTTTAAGCCACCGGGTCCGGGACGTGAACCACGGTCGACTACGTGGGAGTCCAGCGACATAGTCATTACGCTAACTGCTGGTTCGAGACTGAAATATTTTTGACAGTTAAGTGATGTGGGATTCACAGGCCATCGACTGCCCATATTTAATATGTCTAAATTAGTAAGTTTTCTTATTTATATAAACCTCATCAAAATCAATACCAAATCAAGAAAATAAAACATTCGCACATCTGCAAGATTTACTCGTGTCCCTTTGAAATCCTTCCCTCCAACTACCTTCTCCGTCCAGGCAACTACTGATTTGTTTCTTCCCCTAGCATTTTAGACCTTATTTTTAGAAAATGTATATCATTAATATCAAAGGATATGCATGATCTTTCTGGGATCTTTCACTAGGCATGTTTACAAATGCAATCCATGTCCGTGCCTGTGTGAATAATTCACTTCTCGGGATTAGTGTTCCACGTTATGGATATATCACAAAGGTTCATCCAGACGCCGACTGGAGGGCAGTGGGGAGGAGTGGCCATTCGCAGCTACTGCAGATAAAGCTGTTCTGAGCACGCACATAGTAGCCTGCATGTGTGTATGATTTTATCTGTGATAAACTCAGGAGACTCTGACAGGCTCATGTTTAAACTTTTCAGAAACTGTCCCTTGTCCATGGTGGTTTCACCATTTCTCACACCTTCCAGCCATGGGGGAGAGTTCTCATGGTGCCCCAAGTTTGCCAACCCATGTCATGGAAGAATTTGTTTTAATTCCAGAGGGCACACGTACATGTGAGAGAATGAGAGAGAGGGAGACAGAGACAGAGAGAGAGAGAGAGTAAGAGAAAGGAGAAGGCACCCACCAATGGGGCTTGATCACCTCACACTCTCTTCTCCACTTCTACATGCTGGAGGGGTTTGGGGCGCCCACACACACCAGCCGAGTGTGCTTTTCAAGTGACCAGGGACCATGTTTGAAAGGTAGTCGGCCTTGTGACATCTGGATCACCGACCCCCAGAACACTTTTACAAAGTGCAGCTAATAGTACTTGTCTGCAGCACCAGGTGCCCAGACACACGCAAATCCCTAAAAATGGAACGTGCCCAAGCTCCAGTAGAAAGGTGTGAACGCCTGACTCCACACACTGAGTGAGTTTCTTTGCCAGAGGAAATCCCAGTGGAATTGGGAATGGAGATGTGTACAAAGGTGTCCCGAATGACCTCGGTTTCAATCCTGGCTCACGTGGGTTGAAAACACTGTGGACACAGATCTATGTGCGTCCCCAGACCGGATGGGATGGTGACGTGGAGGAAAGAGGATTGCAGCTTGACCACGTCTCATAGCGGGTTCTCTCTCTAGCTCTCTGGAATATATGCATGTCCATTCACAATTGAAAAATCATTAAATAAAAAAGAATAAAACTTTTTAATAGACTTTCTTGCAGGGGTGACTGCAGCACTTCAGCCGGACAGAAGGGAGGTTTTTGTCTCACTTCCTCCAGTGTCTGGAGCACTGTGGAAGCCTTCGAGTTCTCGTGCCACACATTACAGTAATAGTCGGCCTCGTCCTCAGGCTGCAGCCCCGAGATGTGCAGGACACCTGCATTGGCCGAGCTATCTTTGGATCCAGAGAAGCGGCTGGGGACCCCGGAGCCCTGGTGCTTCTCTGAGTCTGTGTGGTAGCTCAGGAGATAGCGGGGAGGGCTCTCTGGCTTCTGCTGGTACCAGCGAAAGCCAAAGTCACTGACACTGAAGCCACTGCTCAGGGTGCAGGTGAGTCTGGCAGTTGCTCCAGGAGATGCAGAGAGGGAGGGTGGCTGAGTCAGCACAGGCTGGGACAGGGAACCTGAGGACACAGACACATGAGAATGATAAGGCAGTTACCAAGGTGACCATGTTCATGGGCCTCAGTCACAGAAGAATGAGGTAGGATGGGACCTGCCCTGTGTCCCCAAGCCCTGTCCCAACCTGTGCAGTGAGAGAGGAGCATGAGGAGGAGAGGAGTCCAGGCCATGGTGGACACAACCCCTGGTCCCCACATGGCTGGGCTGCCCTGGTCTCCTTTTCTTCCCACCCTCTGCCACAGGAGGGGCTCTTCATGCAAATGTGTGTCCATCCAGTGACTGCCCAGCCCCTCCCTGAGCCCTGGGCTGGGGCTCAGCTCACACTGCAGACTGAGGGGGAGGGAGGTTGGCCCCACCCCTTGGGGAGCCCTGGGAGGAAGCACCTGCTGGGACAGCACAGAGGGTCTTGCTCAGGGGACTGTGCCAGTCAGAGAGGACACAGCTGCTGCATCCCCATCAGGGAGCACAGGGATGGCCCTATGCACAGGCTTCTTTGGGCAAGTATCCTCACTTAGCAGCTGTGCAGAAACCACAGGGCAGTCCCCCAGCGCCCCCTGCTGGTTGTGGGCATGCAGTGCCTCATCACCCAGAGACCTGGGAGCAAGGCTGGTCCCTGCAGCTCACCAGGCCCTGTCTGTGTTCATTACAGATTCTGATTCCTACGGGGTGACTGTGTGATCCTGACAGTCTCCCTCCCAGCAGGTGCAAACACGTGCAGAGGCACCACACGGCCTCAGCCCCCAGCACAGTCTAGTAAAGGCCTCCTGGAGCACACGTGCCTTCAGGGCAGGCAGACAGTAGGGACAGTTGAGTGTCTGGTGTTGGGAAGGGGTCAGCCAGAGCTAAGGTGACAAAATGCTTCCACAGCCTGAATTGCCACCAGGTTATAACTTTCCATTCCAGGATAATATCATGGTAGAAGTGGAACGAGCTGTCATTTTTAGTTTTCCAGAAATACATTAGTTCAGTGATTTTTGGTAAAGACTTACTTTGTAACAAACATAGTCGAGCTGTGCAAGTCCAATTTCCAAAACCTCATCTGGAGAGAAACACGGAAAGATACTGTCTTCTAATGTCCCAGTTTCTCGATGTTCCTTCACCTGGAGTCAGCTTGGCAGGGGGAGGAGGGTTTCTGGAAGCCAGTCCCACAGGAGATGGCGGCCCTCACAGGGACTCTCCCACCAGGCACGGAGTCCATGTTTAGGAACTCACGTGTGTAGAAATTCCTCCCACCGCTATGCTGCAGTCAGACATCAAGTCCCAGTTCTCAGCACTGACCTGAGGCTTTAAATTCATTTCTGAGTATTCTTGGAAGTGTGAATGGGAATGTGGGTCATGTCCTGTGACCTGAATGTTACCCAGAAACCTCTGGAAATACTTTCAAAAAGATCAAAGTGGAGTTTCTTCTGTGACATTCATATTTATGAGACTCTCCTGGAGATCTTGTGACAGATTCTTAGAGATCAACGCCTGATTGAGTAGATCCAAGGTGGGGTTCACATTTCTTTCTCTTTTTTTTCTTATGATATTTATTTATTTATTTATTTATTTATTTTTATACCTTTAATCACTAATTCATCCTAGCATAATAAATAAATTTTCCCATCATGAATACGCGACACATTGGACCAGTCAAACACATGGCCATAAACACAATGAACAGATGTCTTTCCAGTTCAGGTCCTTTCGATGTTTTGCTTCTTCCTTCTTCCCCTTGACTCTGTCCCTCGCACCCTCCCCCATTACCTCCCCTCCTCCCCATAATAAATGGTGCTGGGAAAATTCTGTATCCACCTGCAGAAAGATGAATCTGTACCCTACCTCTCACCATTAACAAATATCAACCGAAAATGGATCAAGTATCTAAATCTAAGACCTCAGGCTGACACTCCTGAGGGCTCCGTGTCTTGAGACCCCTTAGTAGGGCTTGGTGTCCTCAGGCCTTCTTATGCTGACTAGACCCAATAGGGGGAGAAGGACACTCAGACAAATCACCTCCTTGTCCCTCCTGCCCAGGGCTCACTTGTTGTCCACTGCAAGAGAGCTGGAAGGAGGAAGACGCTGGGACCTCACTGAAGAGTGACCACAGGGGACTATGACACGGAGTGATGAGGTGACACTTTGACCAGGTCAGATCTCCACCTCTGGTGACCTTGGGGCTACACTCCACCTCTGTGGAGCCTGAGGCTGAGTGGGGAGCAGGACGAGGGCCTTGTCCCCCACCATCCACAATCTTTCCCACCTGACCCCAACCCTGGGCCTGCTCCTCCCCTTCCCAGAGAAATGAACCCTTGTCTTCCCTGTGGGTGATGAGAAGGTCCTCCTCCTGCTACAAGGGGCCAGTGGACAGCTCAGAGCCCAGGTCTGTGAGTGTGGAGAGCCGGGTCCTACAAACCAACCACAGTGGAAACTTCTGAGGGACAAGGCTGGGGTGCAGCACATGGAGCGACACTGCCAGGCCAGGACCCTAACACTTTTTTAGCCAAGAGCCATCAGTCATGGAGCGCAGCTCAGATGCAGGTTTAACGACCAGCCAGCAAGGTCGCCACTAACGCTAGGATTCCTCTAGCAGGACACAGGACAAAGTGGGAAGCCATTCTTCCACCACAGGGGACAAAGATGACAGTGTGTGAACACAGGTGTGAGCCTCCTGGTCCGTGATGAGACACCGCGTGACTGTAGCCTCTCCTGTGAAGCAGGAGGGGAGGGGAGGTGGGTCAGCCCTCCAGGAAATGGTCCCCTCCCCCTGCACTCCCAGAGCTCTGGTCTCTCTGGGCGGGATCTGGGTGTTGCTGACTGACTTTTCTGAAGCTGCTGTGGCCCAGGTCCCAGAGTGGGAGCAGGTGGCCTTCAGGGGCCTCCACATGGGGAGGGGAAGGCTGGGAGGGCAGGGAGGGCTGAGCTCCGCTCTGAGCTGCACGTTCACAGCGCACAGCGCTCTCTCCTGGCCTGTGGATTATGAAGATCCAGAGACCACGTGGGGAGCCCCCAGCACAGCCTCTGGGGTCCACAGTGTGGACTGGGGACCCCCGAGCTTCAGTCCTCTCACACGGGTATGTTCCCTCCTTCTGTCTGTCCCTCCCCCCTGCCTTCATTTACTCAGTCCCACCTTTTCCCTTCTCTCAGTAAATTCCTTTATTTATCTGCTGTACTTTTCATCACATACACGAACTATTTCCACATTCATTGCTGGGATGTTTTTCTCTAATGTTCTCTTCCAAGATTTTTACAGCTTCTGCGCTTATGTGGGTCCTGGCTCTATTTCACATTTGCAAGTGAACGTCCAGGTCCCACAACAGCTTTTGTGGAAAAGGCAGTGCTTCCCCCGACGGTCGCGGCCTGCAGGTGGGAAGCAGCACAGCGCGTGTGTCAGTGCGTCTTCCTGGCTCTCCGTTCTACTCCATTGTTCTGTACATACGTCTACCGACATGTCAGTGTCGATCTGTCTTATTTTTTCAATGTTATTTTACTTTTTTACTGCCTGAGGCATGTGTGCTCACGAGGTAGAGGAAGATAAAGGGTTAGAGCATCCCTGGAGGGGCGAGGTCACACCGCTAACTTTTTTCTTGCATTGCTCTTCTGGTCAGGATTTCGAGCTCACATGCACACATTTGGCAGCTTTTCAAGCTGCTAGGGCTGGGATTCAAACTGAGGGTGGCGCCGCAGTGAGTCATGGAAGACCAGGATCTCTTAACCACGAGGTTACAGGGATGGCCCTTGCCAATATTTAGTAGTTTAAAATGTACGAGTTTATCATGGCCTCACTTTAGTTTATTTCCTAGAATTTTATTATTTTTAATAGTATAAAGTGCATTATTTCTTTAACTTTATTTGTGGTTGTTTATTATTCAGCTATGCCAAGTGAGCATATTCTTGCCTGTTGATTTTATATATCAAAACTGCTCAATTCATTTCATAGCTCTTACAATATTTGGAGAAAATTTTTAAAGGTTTATCTACCTAGAAGGTCACAGGCTTAGAAAGCAGAGGCCCTCCTATTACATTATTTCTAATTTCTCTTCTTTTTATTTCTGTGTGATCTAAATGCTCTGTTAGACCCTCCAGCCCTGAGCTGAGTGGCCGTGGGGAAATCAAGTGCTCTTCCTGTCCCGATATTAGAGACCCCTCCAAGGTGGACCTCCCCGTCCTCCACATTCTCCATTTTCTTTCTCCTGAAACACGTGTAATCCTTATTACTATTTTTATTTATGTTCCCTGTGTTCCTTCAGATGATGTCAGCGCTCTGAGGAAGGGTCCCTTCCTGTCTTGTCCCCACTGTGTCCTGAGCCCCGCGGCCACCTCTGGAGCCGGGTGCACAGTAGCAGCTCAGTACATGGTGTGGACAGAGGCCCTCCAGTCGGCTCTCCCGGGCCAGACCCACCAGTGCTCTGTGTCTTCGTTCTCCCCTGGTCCAGGTTAGGACTGACCATGGGTTCCCACATTCCTGTGTTTAGAGCCTAGCCCCCAGTGTGTCCGTATTGGGAAGCTGTGCCTCTGTGGGGGTCATTACGGTTACTGAGGTCCTAGTGGTGGGGTCCTAATTACTGAGGATGACTGTCATTACAAGAAATCTGGACACAAACCACAGAATGCCCAGAGGTCACTATGTGGGGACACAGCCCGAGATGGTGACCTGCAGGCCATGGAGAGAAGATTAGAAGGACCCAGCCTGTGGACAAGTGGGTCGGCCTTCCAGTCTCAGGACCTGAGAGGAAATAAAGATGTTGGGGGACGCCCGGCCTGGGGCCTGTGCTGTGGGGGCCCCAGACACTCATGTGCCCCTGGGCTCAGCTCAGGCCCACCCGCCCCTGCATCCTAAACTCTCTTATAAATTTAAGAAAAATGCACAATGTGTCATTGCCAAAGACCAGACTTGCGGGCAGGATCAGAGAAGGTAAGGACAGGTTCTCTACACAGATGTCCCTGGGCAGGAGCTCGGACCCAGAATAGATGAAACAGAGGAAGGATTGAATTAGCCCCGGGTGGGTGCTGAGCAGAGAAGCCCCAGGGCTGGGCAGACAGCAGGTTCTTGTCTCCCTTCCGCCCTGGCCTGGAGCACTGTGCGAGCTTTGAGGCTGTCATCATAGGAGTGACAGTGATAGACAGCCTCGTCCTCAGCCTGGAGCCCTGAGATGGTCAGGGAGGCTGAGGTTCCAGACTTGGAGCCAGAGAATCGATCTGCGATCCCTGAGGGCCGTTTGCTGGTCTCATAGATGAGGAGTCTGGGGGCCGTCCCTGGGAACTGTTGGTACCAGTACACATACTTTTTACCAATGTTGTCGCTGCTTCCAGTGCAGGCGATGGTGACGCTCTGGCCCAGGGCCCCAGACACTGAGGATGGCTGAGTCAGCACAGACTGGGCCCAGGACCCTGGAGGTGGGAGAGACACAGAGAGGGTGATTCTGAGTCTAGAGACAAGAGGAGGAAGTAGGGCCCATGGTCTCCCCAGGCCCTTCCCCTGGCCCCGTATCTAGTCACCTGTGCAGTGAGCCAGGAGGGTGAGCAGGAGAGGGGACGATGCCATGGTGGAGGGGCTCTTGGGGTCTTGCCTTCTGTGCCCACAGCTGAGGCAGAGCTCCCCTCATTCTCTCCCTGCTCCTCTTCAAGCTCTGAGACAGGGAGGGGACATTCATGCAAATGAGCCCCCACTTGCAGTTTGCTGGTCTCACTTGGCACTAGGTCAAGCCCCTATGCCTGGAGATGACAGGGTTAGGAGAGGTGGGGCTATGTAGTCCCAGGAGTGCAGAGGTCACACCTGAACCCTGAAAGGTCAGTAGGCAGGGCCAAAAGGCTGCTCCCTGCCCTGATCACCTGAGACCCCCTCAGGAGTGGGCTTTGAGTGCCCCCTGGTGTACAGTCCCAGTAACAGCATCCTCTTACTTGATCACATCCTTTCATACACAGCCCTGCCTCCCACTGCTCTGGCCTCCAAGCGTCCTCAGTACCATGCTATGTGTCCCCTCATTACCTCAGATCTAGGTTTATTCTCTCTGTGTGGGCCCTCTCAACTCTCATAATGAATATAAAAAATGAGCAGGTCACTTGCCCTCAGTTCACCCTGTCCTTCACCCAGGACAGTGACAGGTGTGTCTGTCCTTAGCAAATCCTTACTGAGCATGTCCCTGGTGCTGTCTCCTGTGCCCCCACAGGGGTGTAAAATGAGGAGCCGCACAGCCTTGATCTGCCTTAGAAGCTGGCCTTGATGAGGACGCCTGAGGGCCAAGAACTACAGGGACCTTCCTGCCTCTCCATCACCACTAGGCTGGGACCTGAGGGGCCACCTTGCAATTAAAGATCTGAGAGGAGATGAGGGTTTTGAGGCCTCAGGGAGGAGGAATCAGAACCAACAGCTCCGAGCTGAGGGGACAGTTGTTGGGTTCAATAGAGGAGGACCTTCAGCTCATGAAGTAGATAAAGATGGAGAAATACAGGGATGAACAATGAGATCTTGGTGAGGAATTACTCTCAGAAGGATGAGGAGCCTGGCAGGTCCTGTACCCCAGGGGTCCAGAACAATGGCCTCCATCAAAGGGCTGCTGACCGCTGGGGGATGACCTCAGAGGTCATGGGGAAGGGAAGGTAGGCTGAGGCCCTGGTAGAAGGCTGTGGCATGAAGAATGCAGGAGAAAAATTGTAAAAGGATTTCTGAGCTCCCTCTTAGGGCATACTACACAGGAAAAATAGAGAATGTCCGTAATCCACATGTCCTTCTCTGGAGCTGTCACATAAACAGCTAGATAAAAAACAACTCTGACCAAGCTTTGTGAATTTATGTCTTCCTAAGAACATACCAGCAGAATGAGAGACTTGACATGTGCACTTCCCATAATTTACAGAATCGTTTCCTCAGCTTATTCTCATTTATTATTATCCTATGCCCCTTCTCTAGGTAAGATCCTAATATCGCTAAAGAAATTCCCTACCCTATTAATTCAGTGTCGTATCTGAAGAGTGAACTCTCAGGAACCAGCAGTTAGCGTAATGGCTATGTCGCTGGACTCCCACGTAGTCGACCGTGGTTCGCGTCCTGGACCCCGTGGCTTAAAACTCACGCCGGGCGCATGTGCGTGCGTGCCCAAGATCCCAGGAGGAGAATGGAGGAGAAGGGATTGCGGCGTGACCATCCCCCCTGGGGGGTGATTTCTCGCTTTCTGTCTCTATGTCTCTCTCTCTGTCTGTCTGCGAGTGCATGCACCCTATAGCAAAAACCTCTTAAGAAAAAAAAGAGTGAACTCTCTAACACAGGAGTTCTTGCACCCTGAGTGATTCCTGAGATACTAAAGATGTAGTTTGGTGACCCTGTTGTACTGTAACCATCCCTACTCTTTAAAGGACAGTGGCCTAAAGGTGACTATTTAGAGTCATCAGCCTATAGGTGCTAACAGAGCTGAGAATGAGGGTGAGAAACTAGCAGGAGTACCTTATGGGAAGAGGAAATGGCTCAAGGCCTGAGGGCGTAGCTTGTGACTGGGTGGAGAATGAGTAACTCAGATGAAAAGCTGAAAGAGAGAATCCTTGTTGGGAATACCAAGAGTCCATGTGGGCCCTTCACAGTTGGCTTTGTGTCCTAAAGGGACAGTGTCATATGTGTCCAGTCAGGCTCCCTCTGATCCCAGTACTCAAGATGCAGTAGAGGAGGTGACTGAGACAGCATCATTGTGCTTAACTTTCTTAAAATGCATGTACTTCCTATGCCAATAGGAATTTTTCTCATGTCCTCTCTCTTCTCCTAGATAATGTCACCTCCCCAAGGCCAGGTATCCCTACCATTTAGTCTACATTGTACCCTGAACTTCACTGATGCAGGATAGCAGGGTGATCAGACCCAACAATCCTGCCAGTTATTTCCCATGGTTCATGAAGAATTAGAGACATGGGCACAGAGAGGAGACAGCAAAGTGGAGTTTATTAAGAGAGAAAAGAAAGAACCGAGCTCCCAAGCAGGGAGTGGATCCCAAATGAGTTGCCAAAGAGGAGCTAGAAGTGAGGGGTTTTTCTCTAGCAGTCTGAGCAATGAGCTGACTTTCTACTAGTGAAGTATGAGGTTTTTCTTAACACATGGAGTAATCAGTTATGTTGACAGTCTACACTCCCAACAATCAAGGGTCTGAGTAGTTAATATTTGATCTTACAGTGGAACTAGGGGGATTCATTCTTTGTTCTCTTTGATGTACTTTTCATATATGTTGTTCTTGTCTTCTTCTGAATTTTCTTATTTTTTAAATTATTGACTCAGTTATTTAGTTATTCATTACATTATTTAGTCATCAATATGATAAACAAAATAATATTTTCAACCACTATACATTGAATATTGACTCAATCAAGGATATTATCTACATGCTATCATCACACCATGAGCTGCTGTCAGTACCAGGGAGGGACGGGGAGGGGCGGTCAGACACGTGGAGGGGAGGACAGATCTTTACCTCACTTCCCCGTGGGATAGGAACATGTGGTGACAGGCAGGATATACCCAGCTCTCAGACAATGAGAAGCAGGCCGGAGACCCGAGGTGGATGAGGGGCCCAGTTGTCGATCCCAGAACAGGAGAATCAGGCAGGGACACGTGAAGGCTGATCGCTGCTGTCCTGGGTCATAAACTCCGGAGTGCTTACCGGTAGACTTGCTGACCAGTAGCCATGGAAACGCCCACAGCTGCTGCTCCCCTTGTAGACAAAGGTGTCCTTGAGCTCTGAGCCATCTCAAGGGTCTCATGAATGGCTGAGGACTTGAAGGGAATGGGACTTTCTGCTTAGCGTGTTCCGAAACCCACCCCCTCTCTCCTGCTCCTTGAATAGCTGCAACGGGGGCTGAGACGAGGATGACACAGTCTCACAGGAGCTCCCGCATCCTGAGTGTGACCAGGAATGACAGCCATGTCCATGCAGCCTGCCTCTCCTGCCTTCCCTAGAGCAGGCTCAGAATGACAATGGGGGAGCCTCACCTCCATCCTCTGCTGCCCACAAAATGTTTGCTGTCCTCAGGTCCCTAGTCCTCACATGCCCCTGGCCTCACCCTCTCCTGCCAGACTTCCTAACTGAAGGAGCAGATGGCCCCCGTGAGCCTGGCCAGTCCTGGTGGGGAATTCCTCTTGTGCTGTGTCCTCATGGTCACTTCACATCTGAGTGCCGTGTACTTAGGACACTGAGCTGCTCCCAGTCGTGAGCTCAGACACCTGGGAGGGAAGAGGAGGTCTCTGCACTGGCCCCACCAAGAGCAGCAGCCATGCTACAGGGGACTGTCCCCTCTGCACTGGCCCCCAGACTTCAGATCAAGAGAGAAAGGAGGGAAGTCTGCTTCCCTCTTGGAAGAGAGAGTAGGTTGCTCCACTGAGTCTGGCTTTACAACTTCTAGATCAACGGGCAAAGCATCAGTGTCATCATGGGTTTTCTTTCTTATTTTGGTGTTTAGTTTTCCTGAGGTTCAGAAACATGGAATATTATACCAAGAGAAACACCGAGTCACTGATCCTCCCAGGTAGGGTTGCTGCACATACAAGTGACAGGGCATGGTAGGAGACACAGGCCAGCTTAGTGACTGCATGTGTCCCACTTCCCCATCAGCCTGTGTCACTGTGTAGGCTGTCCACACTGGCCCCTATAGCTTACATTGTACAGCACCACCTGTTGGCCCCTACATATTATATTTTAATCTGAATCTTCAAAATATAACACACTTTATAGGTTTCACTACCAGCTAGAAAGATAAATTTTGAAATTCAGAAAGGTCAAATTTTTAGTATTATACAAGGTTCCTAGACCTGTAAATCTTCCATCAGAAATTCCAGGTAAAACGTCGGCTCCATTTCAAAGACTGAGAAGTGGAGTCAGGGACCCTGGATTCCCAGGGACATCCTCATCTGTAAAGAACCTTCTGGGTCCTGATGCTCCTGTCACAGGTCACAGGTCCTTCATTGGGTGAGGGATGATCAGAGACACATCTGTGCAGGTGCACACAAAGGTGACAGCACAGTCCCCACATCAGCAGCTCCCAGATCCAGGCTACCCCCACCCTCGGCCATCGGCCCAGAGCAGTGGGTCCTAAGCCTGGTCTGCACCTCCTCCCTGCCCACAGCTCTCCTCCCCGAGCTCGCCTTCACCACCAGGACAGACACCTGTTTCTGTCCCCGACTTCAGCCTCAGCCCCGACTTCCTTCCCTCCTCCCACAGTCAAGTCATGGGGAATCACAACAGGGTCACCAGGGCTAGTGTGGCATTGACGACTTTATGTGCCATTTCCCATTCTTCGCTGAGATTTCCACCTCTTCATCCATTTTACCATCTTTTGTTCAAAGGTCTCGAGCGAGTCTATCAGACCACCCTCACACATCACAGGTTTGGAACCAGGAGCTAAAACGTGGATTCATTTACTGTTCCTTTACTTCTCTGGCATGGCTTCACAGTGTTCAGGGAACAAGTCTCTGTTTTTCTTAGATTCATCCCAAGACTGTCATGTTGATCCTATTTTCAACGCTGCTATGTTCTCTGTCATTCCAAGCTGCAATCCCTTTTCCTCCATTCTCCTTCTGAGGTTTTGGGCACTCATGCCCATACTCCTGGTGTGATTTTGTGATTTTCTATTCTCCATGTCCAGGACTTGAACAGTGGTCTGCAGTGTGGGTGGGAGTCCAGTGTCTTAACTACCATGCCACCTGCCCAAGAACATGTATTTTTAATTATGTAATTGTTGCTAGCCTAAGGCTGGGCTTTGCCTACAGCTCCCTCAAAGCAGTTGGGGTTGACTATGAGGTCCATATTGAAGCACAGATCAGAAGCATCTCTGTGTCACTCCTAGACCCTGAGCTAAGCTAGGCCTAAACCAGCCTCTTTGGGCTCTTCCAGTATCAAGATGAGCATCTTAAAAACCAGCCACCCCCTGCTCCGTCCTCACAAAATTCAGATCTAAGATCACAAAGGTCGGGATCAGGGTCTTTGAGCTTTTAAACTTATTCAAAGGGATAAATTTTAATGCAAAATTGATGCCAATGTAGAAGCAAGCTGTATCTCTCTCTTTTACATATGACTTTTTTTTTTTAAAGTTTCTTTAGGGTGCATGTTCTTGCTGGAGAGAGATAGAAAGAAAGTAAGAAATCACCTCTCAGGAGGGATGGCCATGCCACAATCCCTTGTCCTCCATTCTCTTCCTGGGATTTTGAGCATGCAATTAGACACACCTGATGTGATTTCCAAGTTGCTGGATCTGGGATTTTAGCCGTGGTTGACCGTGTGGGAGTCAGTACCTTAACTGGCCCCTATAGCTTACATTGTACAGCATCACCTGTTGGCCCCTACATATTATATTTTAATCTGAATCTTCAAAATATAACAAACTTCATTAGGTGTCACTACCAGCTAGAAAGATAAATTTTGGCATTCAGAAAGGTCAAATTTTTAGTATCATACAAGTTTCCTAGACCTGTAAATCTTCCATCAGCAGTGGGCCTCAAAATCGAGGAGTCATCTCCTGTACCTGAAGAACGGTTTTCACACTAAAACTATTAGACTATGAATTATTTCAATCCCATCCCTCCCCGTTAGTTTCTCTGTATTTTCCTTCCCACTCCATCTCTGTCTGAACTCTGTCCTCAGGAAGCTTGGTATTTCCCAGAATGCCATGGGCCAGATTGGTGCTGTCCGCGCTCTGACCATGGAGGGAGGCAGAGAGTCTCCCTGGGACAAGAAGGAGTCTCAGAGAAGGGAGGAGGGCCTCAGGAGAGCCCAGATCTGCTCCCTCAGGGGCCGAACAAGAGACTTCGTCACTAACTGCCTCCTGGAAGTGCTGGGAGAGAATGTTGTTATGGGGAATTTTACAACAACAGGAGTAAATATATTTCAAAGAAACAAACTAAGTCACAGGCCAGGAGCAGTAGGACCTTGGGTTTTTGTCCCACTTCCCCATCTGCCTGTGTCACTGTGGAAAACATTGCTGTGCCCAATCATACAGTAATAGTCGGCCTCGTCCTCGGGCTGCAGTCCAGAGATGTGCAGAACACCTGCATTGGCTGAGGTGTCTTTGGATCCAGAGAAGCGGCTGGGGACTCCTGAGCCCTGGTGTTTGTTTGAGTCTGTGTGGTAGTACAGGAGATAGCGAGGGGAGCTCCCTGGTTTCTGCTGGTACCACCATAGCCCATAGTTCCCAACACTGAAGCCACTGCTCAGGGTGCAGGTGAGTCTGGCAGATGCTCCAGGAGATGCAGAGAGGGAGGGCGGCTGAGTCAGCACAGGCTGGGAGAGGGAACCTGCAGACACAGACACACTTAGAAACTGGAGCAGGGACAAAGGTGACTGTTTTCAGATGTCTCAGCCAAAAGATAATCAAACAACCAGGATCCCTACCTGTGCAGTGAGAGAGGAGCATGAGGAGGAGAGGAGTCCAGGCCATGGTGGACACAGCCCCTGGTCCCCACATGACTGGGCTGCCCCAGGCCCCCTTTTCTTCCCATCCTCTGCCACAGGAGGGGCTCTTCATGCAAATGTGTGTCCATCCAGTGACTGCCCAGCCCCTCCCTGAACCCAGACTGGGGCGCAGCTCACTCTGCGGACTGAGGGGGAGGGAGGTTGGCTCCACCCCTTGGGGAGCCCTGGGAGGAAGCACCTGCTGGGACAACACAGGGGGCCTTGCTCAGGGCACTCTGCCAGACAGAGAGGACAGAGCTGCTGCGTCCCCATCAGGAAGCACAGGGCCAGCCCCAGGCACAGCACCTTTGGCTGAATTCTCCTGGTGGAGCAACTGTGTAGGGAATTCAGGGCAGTCCCACAGCGCCCCCTGCTGGTCACAACAACACACCTCTCCATGGTCCAGAGTGTGAGCCCATGGGGACTCTTAAGGTTGCCAGACAGTGCCTGTTCACACACCATGATCTGGCTCACTGAGTTGCATGCTGATAAATTTTGCATGGTTATTGCAGATTCGCACTCTCTGAGTTCCCCATCTGTGGGACTTGCAGGCATATACATAGAGGATGCTGTAGTGTCAGAGCCCCAGAGAACAGGCTGCAAACATGTCATCCCTTCGTTGGTGTGCACTTAAGTACCTACACACGCTTTAGTGTTCTAACGTTTGTGCATCAAAGAAATTAGGCCAACTACCAGCACATAAGTTGGTTGTGTGTTTATTTTTATTTTTATTTATTATCATCATAATCTTGTTTATATTACATTGAATTGCATATAACTTTACAGTGTATTACATTGCTTTTTCAAAAGGGAATGCTATGGGGAACCAGCAGTTAGCGTAATGGCTATGTCGCTGGACTCCCACGTAGTCGACTGTGGTTCGCGTCCCAGACCCGGTGGCTTAAAACTCACGCCGGGCGTGTGTGCGTGCATGCCCAAGATCCCGAGAGGAGAATGGAGGAGAAGGGATTGCTGTGTGGCCATCCCCCCTGGGGGGTGATTTCTCGCTTTCTGTCTCTCTGTCTCTCTCTGTCTGTCTGGCAAGCGCACAGGCCCTATAGTGAAAAACCTCTCCAAAAAAAAAAAAAAAAAAGGGAATGCTATGCATGTTAGTCAATACAGAGACATTAATCTCCCCACTTCGTCATTCAATATCTTTTTTTTTCCGATCATTATTATTATTATTCCAATTATTTTTTAAACAGTCAATCACTATTTCTCATTTTTCTTGTAAAAAGACTTTTACCCATCATGAAATATTTCTCAGACCAACCCAGTTGAGAATACTATACACGTCATCATCAATAGGTAATAAGCCATATCTGTGTCCCACTAACGTCCTGCCTCTCTATTGTTCTCTTGCTATCTTTCTCTATCCTCTTCTCTTCACCCCCCCTATTCCACACTATCTTATTCTTGTTAAGTACTTTCACTGCTTTTATGTCCTCCAATTTTTTGCTCTCTACCATAGAGTGTGGATAGTCGATATATATTTAGTGGGTACATACAATATCTTTCTTTCATAGCCTGGCTTACTTCACTCAGCAATAGATCCTCCATATCTGACCACTTTCTATCAAATGCCAGGGTCTTGTTATTTTTTATGGCTGAGTCGTATTCCATAGAGTATATGTGCCACACTTTTCCAATCCATTCATCAGTTTGTGGACATTTAGGTTGGTTCCATGTCTTGGCAATCGTGAATAATGCTGCAATAAATACTGATGTGCAGTTGGTTGTGTTTTAATCCCCAGTTTTTTTTCAGCTTGTGCTCATGGTAAGTGAAAGAAGCACAACTACCCTGTGGTTGCTTCCCTCCCATGTCCTGCCCCAGAGCAAACACAAATTTTTTTTTTAAGAGGATTTTGCTATCGGGCGCGTGCGCTCACCAGACAGACAGAGAGAGACAGAGAGACAGAAAGCGAGAAATCACCCCCCGGGGGCATGGCCACGCCGCAATCCCTTCTCCTCTATTCTCCTCTCGGGATCTTGGGCACGCATGCACACATGCCCGGCGTGAGTTTAAGCCACCGGGTCTGGGACTCGAACCGCTGTCGACTACGTGGGAGTCCAGTGACATAGCCATTACGCTAACTGCTGGTCTCCTGTGTTTGTAAACTTTTGAGAGCACTTTCTGTAGTTGATTTCAAGTTTGTTTCCATCGTGATCAGAAAAGATGATAAATATGGTTTCTATACATTTGAATTTATAAAGGCTTGGTTTGTTTTGTGCCCTATTGTGGTGAGTCTTTGAATATATTCCATGCGGGGATGAGAAGTATGTATATTTTGTGGTAGTTGGGTGAAATACTCTATAGATGTCTGTCAAGTTCATTTCATATCTGGTATCATTTAGATCTTGTATTTCTTTGTTTATTTTTGTCTAGACGCTCTGTCTCGAGGAGTTAGTGGGTTATTGAGATTCCATACAGTTATTGTTCTGTGGTCCGTCCCTTGAGATCTAACAGTCTCTCTTTGATGTATTTAGGTGCTCCAGTGTTGGGTGCATAGATATTTACAAAGTGCTATATCTTCTTAGTGAACAAGTGTTTTTAATAGTATATAAATAATGTCCTTCTTTGTCTCTTCTTACATCCTTCATCTTTTTTTTTTTTTTTTAGAGGTTTTTGCTATAGGGCACGTGTGCTCGCCAGAAAGACAGAGACAGACAGAGAGATAGAAAGCGAGAAATCATCCCCCAGGGGGATGGCCACGCCGCAATCCCTTCTCCTCCATTCTCCTCTCAGAATCTTGGGCACGCATGCACACGTGCCTCGCGTGAGTTTAAGCCACCAGGTCTGGGATGTGAACCGCTACATGGGAGTCCAGCAACATAGCCATTACGCTACCTGCTGGTCCCAGCAAACACAAATCTTCGGGTACAAAAGTGACATGTCTGCATGGACCTCAGTGTCCCCCCTTTTTTTTAATGCTTTTTGTCCTCCTGCCCCATATCCTTGAACTTCTGAGCAGGCCAAGTTCATATCTCATGTTCTGGAGAAGCTACATCCTCAAGATGTGAGTATACATTTGTTTAATTTAATTTAATTAATTTATTTTTTGTGATATGGCACATATGCTCTGCATAGAGAGGGGAAGAGAAAGCATCCCTCTGGGGGCATGGTCACTGCAATCCTTTCTCCCCCATTTATCCACTCTGTTTAGATTTGGGGCAATCACGCACAAGCACCCAGCATGTTTTTCATCGTCCAGAGCCAGGATTCAAACTGTAGTCACCACATCGTCTCTGGCTCCTTTAACTACTAGGTCAAGGGCTGGCCCAGACCTTTATTTGATTGAACAGTTTACATGTCACTGTCCAGACAACATTGTACCCACCTATGTGATTACTTCTTTAAATCTAGTGATGAACATTGTAATGAAAGGACAAGACCATGATTGCTATTGTCTTTTCTTATTTGGAAAGTAAGTTATTTCTATTTACCTTCTCCAAAGGACTGTTTGTAAATTCTAAGACTGCATTATAATTTAGCATTTCATCTTTCCAACATGGAGAGAGGTCTGTGTCATTCCTGAGCTGTGTCAGGCTGAGGCTAGTGGAGACGAATGGTGAGTCTGTTTCATTCGAACTCAAGGTTGTCTTCCATTATAATCCACGAGAATGTGAGTCACAAGAGAACCTGAAAGTCTATTTCTTGTGACAATTTCATTTGAAATTTGCCTAATTGAAGAGAATTCAGTCCTTCCTCTGATTCAGGGGTTTTAAGCAAGGTTGTGAAACATTTTAGGGCTCACTGAAAATCAAATACATGAACTACACAGGATCTCCTAGCTCCAATTTCAAATAAATTGTATAATTTCTCAGGTCATTTTAAATAACTCATAGATTTACATAAGATTATTGCATACTTGAGTAATAATAATGGAAAAAAGACAGAATAGATTAATGGTAAGTTCTAGGGTGTGAATATCTTTAGCAAAGTTTGTGTGTTGGAAATTTATCCCCAATACAACAGCGCTGGAGGTGGGACCTAGGAAGAGCAGTTGTTCTTGTCTGCAGTGGGTGAGTGACAACCAGAGTGAGCTGTGACACGTGTGTGCTCAGCCCCCATCACTCCTGCAATCTTGCCTTTCTCTTCTCTACCATAGGATGACTCACACGAAGGCCTTCCAGAGATGTTGGACCATACTCTTGGTCTTCACATTCTCCAGAACCTGAGCCAAATAAATTCTCCCTTCTTGTAAATTAATGACCTTTTTTATTCCATCGTAGTAGCACAGAATGGACCAAGACAGTAACACACATCTCTGTCACAGCACAAACCGATATGTGGATTTTCTGTAACACCCCAGCCTTCTTTGAATAGTGAGTGAGACACCCAAGGTCTTGTCCTGCAGACAGTGGAGCCTGAACTCAACTCCTGACACACCACAGAGCTGTTCCTTGTCATCTTCACCACCTTCATTCCATCCTGGTAGAGCTGTCCAGGCCTGGGACCATGACAGCCATTCAGAACAGGAGGTCATCTCAGTCCTATATGTCAACATGTACTTCAACCAAAGAGAGAGAGAGGTAGGGAGAGAGAGAGAGAGAGAGAGAGAGAGAGCGAGAGAGAGAAGAAGAGGAAGAAGAAGAAGAAGAAGAAGAAGAAGAAGAAGAAGAAGAAGAAGAAGAAGAAGAAGAACAACAACAACAAAACAAGAAGGAGAGAGAGAGAGAGTTATCTTTAAGCTAAGAGAAGTTTGACCTTTGTTTTTGTTCCAGGAAGTCAACTTATAAACCCTTGAAATTTCCCCTGTGACCTCTGCTCACTTTATACCAGTCATGTGAATTGTGGTGGCCCCCATGTAGGCTCCAGAAGGGGATGGCCCTGCCAGTAAAACCAGCTAGCTGACTAAAGTGTTGGGGACTTGAGCCACCTATATCAGTCCATCCTCCTGTCAAGAGGTTGAGGAGAATTGGAAATTGAGTTAAATTGAATGATGTCTATGCAACAAAACTCAGCAAATACCATGCACACTGCAATATTGGGTGAACTTTACCTTTGTTAAAGTTTATTAGTCCCATGGGTGAGAGAGACTAATCCTTATGCCATAATTTATCCCCAGCTTCTGTCAACCCAGATCATGGGAACATATGATCCTAGAAACTCAGAGGAGGCTCCACGTGAGAATCAGTTACCTGGTCATGAGGATCAGCCTAGAAGAGTGTCGAGTTCCACTTGTGCACCACCATCCAGTCCTGAGGGTGAACGTCTCTGCTCAGTGTTTGCATGGCTAACAGAAGCACCTGAGACTCGGGATTTATAAAGAGGTAGAGGTTCAGTGACTCATGACTCTAGTGAATGGAACATGTCTGACAGAAGCAGAGAGCATGGTGGGTCCGTGGAGAGAGAGGGGGGAGAGAGAGAATGTGTGAAGGATTGTGGGCAGTTCTGTTATTTAGAGCAATCTGTTCTCATAATCACTGATCCCATCTTTTTTTTTTTTTTAAATGCAAGCCTACCACTTAATTCAGATAACTTTTTTTAAAAAACTTTATTTATTTATTTTAATTTGACCAGAAAGGAACGGAGTGAGAGAGAGAGAGAAAGTGAGAAAGCAAGCTGCCGGGTCCGGGACTTGAACCAGTCAGCCATGTGGGTGTCCAGCGGCCTTAAGCACCATGCCACCTGCCGGCCCCATTCACTGATCCCATCTTATGAGAACTGGAACTCCCTAGGTCTCCCAGGGCATCCTCATCTAGTCATGAGAGTGTTTGTCTCCATGACCCAGTCACTGCCCCCAGACCTCACCTGTCAGACTCCATCACACTGGGGACCAAAGAGAAAAACATGAACCTGTGGGGAAGAATCTTTACCCAAACCATGACAGGATTCCTACTCCAATGTAAGGAGAGGGTGCTCATCCCGAGGACACAGACCCTCCATGTTTGGAAGCTCCCAGAACTGACCCTGTGTCTCTTCAACCGACTCCTCTTGACTTGCCTCCCTTATAACAAATCTGTGATCTT